>VYZM01011225.1:0-53785 GCA_013398915.1 Dromas ardeola | reverse complement strand
GGGGGGCATACACTGAATTTTCAGTGCCTGTAAGAATCTTACAGGGCTTCAACGGTACTAAAATATCTGAATTATGTTAACAGGAACGTTAGTGAAGAGGTTGCAGGGAAATGTATCACGTCCTTTTTTCCTCTTCAAAATACTCCAAACAGTAGCAGAGACAATAATGGCAATACTGAAAGTAAAATTAACTCCCTATTATTGATTTAGCTTCTGAACAAGCTTTAGTCCTTCATCCTTCTCCAAGTGTTATCAAGGTCGGAGGGTTATTTTGTATGATGGAAGATTTTCTCTGGAGAAACTTGAAAAAGTCCTGTGAGATAAGCTTTAGAAAATCACTGAGCTATATGGGGATTGTGTAGTTAAAATAAAAGTACCACCACTGCTAGAAAAAAACATGTTGCAGCGCATCTGTTTAAATACAATGCCAAAGAAAAGCTTTCCTCTTGAACAACTTCACAGTCTGAAGGACGTTCTTGGTTATTGGCAGTTCCTTCTGTGCGGTGAGTGCTCTCACTGCAACTCCACTCTGGATTCTGTCCAAACCCAGATTTTATTTTCTTGCTGGGCATTACTGTATTTTTCTCTGTCTAGTCCAGTTCCCAGCTTCCTTACACTGCCCTAGAATCAGCGCAGTGCAGCAGTAGCAGCCAGTGCAGTTAGATTCAGGCCCTATGGATGCTTTTGTTACATTGCATTTTCTTTCTCCATTCCATCACCAAGGTTGATGAGTAAACAAAGGCTTCATTTAATGCTATACCAATATGATCATGCTATTTAAAATGTTCAAAAGAGACAATGTAAAAAAAAACTTAGAACATTTGAGTTTTTCTAACTAGATAATTCTGTCTTCCTTCACTATTACCTTGTGAGTATATTGGGTATGCTTGCCAAGGTACTGGGGATTCCCTCTTGATTGACATTTTCTAATTGTTTCGTGACCTTTTCTCCTCTGTTTCTTTTTCTTCTTCATACTCAAGACAGTGCTTTTTAGAATAATTTCAAACTTTTTTGATGTAATTCATATTGATTACTGTAGGCAACAGTGCTGAAAATGAGTGTATTTATTAGCTGTGCTGCTTCGCAGAGCCTTCTGCAAGAACCTGGCTTTGTAGATCCCTTTGCGACCTGCACCTCCAATCTACTCCACATAGGTTCAGATGGCAAATATGGCCCGCTGCCTGCTCCTTTACATTTTTTGCCATAAAAGGAAGAAGCAATGTGTTGTCTTCAAGTCAGGGTTTTTATTCTCCTCGGAACCGCTATTGTTGGATCTTGGGATTTAAGAAATTCAGCTTGTACTTAGGAACTGCAGTTGTAGGCAGTACATGCTGTCCTGTTGTTTAGCAATGCTGCTTCTAAACTGAAGCGCTCTGACTTTCTAGTACTGCCAGGAGTTTTTTGCAAGAGCCAAGAGTAAGTTTCGTTGCTGGCTGATGCTGGAGCAGAGCAGGCCAAGGACCCCACCGCACTGTGGGGCTGTAGTGCCGCAGTGGGGAGTATCATCATTCCTCACAGTACTCCACTTGGATTAAACTGGAATAGGATAAAATTTCAAACATGATAAATAGAGTGATAATTTTAATATAAACCAGATTAATAATATTATTTTACTATTCTTTTTTGAATGTACATAAATATTATTTCAATATCATCTCTAAGTTATGCAACAGACTTTTTTGTCACTTTGAATAATTGGTAATTGAAAAATATTTCCCATCTGTTTATAATAAAAAGCATCTGTTCAACATCTGCCAGAAAAAAAGTCTTTGGTGGAAGAGAATCTGTAGATTAGGGAAAACGGTCTCTGTTCAGAGGCCAGCAATCATTGTGTGAACCTGCGTAATCTGCATTTTCAGATTTTGAAAGAATGCACTTCCAGACAGTGAGTTACCTAGGGGTAATTCATATTCCTCCAAATTTTTTATAGTATTGTAAATACCATGCCATTATAATCTAACATCGACTCTGTTCTCCTTGACTTTTTTACCCCTTTTGAAGCTATAAGAGAATTATACAATTTGTTTCCTGATTCCAGATGAAAGCATTTTACTATTGTTATAATCCCTGTCTGTAACAGAGAATCAGAGAGAGCACATCTCTCTTAAAGTATCGGTATTTTTACCATGAACCATCTACATGAAACACTTTTTCTGAGAAGGACAAGAGATCTAGGCTGAATTGCAGATTGTAGGATTTGTAAATACAGGAGTAAGTGGAGTGGAAAAAAAAAAAGTATGTTACTATTTTTGTTGTTTCCAGAGTCTTTTAACATAAAGGCAGTATAAATCAAAATTTGGAGTATTCTTTGCTAGTCACCTGTATATGCCTTTCAGAGCACCTGCACATACCGTCTGCCAAAGAAGCACTGGAAAGCAGCAAAGCTGAACTCTCCCACAGCGCTTGTGTTCTGTCCGATCAAACCCAAACCAAAGTGGGAATCTCCCCTTTATTTCCTGATGTCATTGCACACACATTACCATATGAAGCTCTTCTGAGCAAATTTGCTTTCTTAACAGGTAGCAGGAACACATTGATAAGCAGCCTGGAGTAAGTAACTACAAAATCATAATCCTCTGGGTTTTTTTCAGAGCAGTAGCTCTCTGAAATATTTGCTTTCACTGATGTGAAAGCATGAAAATTCAAATTCAGTTGGTTACAAAACTAAGCTAATGCTATTCTTAAGTGGATACTCCATAAAGCAGTGGAAGCTCTTACAAGACAGCAGAGCTTGGCAGTATTTAAACACAGGCTTCCAAACATTGCATTTAGGAAATGATAAGGTTTTTTATCAAAATTAAAATTTTGCTTTTTTTTTTATTTTAAATCTAGTAAAGTCAATTTACATTTGATTTAGTCCATTCATAATGCGGAATCTTCTATTCCATCTTCCATGGGCTCACATATGTGAAGGACTTGAGGGACTAAATAAATCATTATATATTCTATAGCACACTATTCCTCTGATAGCTTTTCAAAGGAGAATTAGGAAGCTTGTATATTAAACACCTGCAATCCGTGATAATGATAAGGTCAGCTTCAAGGATAAAGGTAGGTTTGTACTTGGAAGTTTGTAACTCATTATGTTTGCATAAAATTTCAGTTTGATCTAGAAAGATCAGTTTGATTCTAGAAAGAAAACTTAAACATTTCTAGTATTCTCAAACAATGTCCTGGTAGTAGAAGACATAACGAGATTCAAAGAGGAGTCTGGATCACATATAAAAGGGTTTTTCCTGTTGCAAAGCAAATTAAACAGATGTTGCAGGATTATGGTATTTTATATTTTCCTTTTTACTAGACTTCATGAATTTGATACTGTTTTCATCCAAAGAACAATCTATTGCATATTAAATATGTATCTTTAAAATACATTATTATGCATTGTTATTATGATAGTATATAACTGCAGTTATAGTATTGTTTAATTTATTAAATATACTATATTAGGTTAAATTAGTATTACATATATTTATATTTACATGTGTGTATTTATATATGCTAAGCTAGCTCAGTGTTGTTGCATGGCTTTGCACTGCTGCAAAGGCAAGCAGCTAAAGTTTCTGCCACGTGTTCTTTAATGCTGCTGGAAAACTGCATTCAGATAATAGCAATTAGACGTGGGCAGGCTGTCCCAAAAGAGCTTTCCTTTCTCTCGTTATTGCTAACTGTACAAGCTTTAGTCAAGAAAGAGTGGAACACAGCCCTAGGAAGCAGTTGTCCTGTCTTTTCCAATAATTTCTCAGAAAACCTAGTTATGGGAATTAGCTTGCTGATGACTCAGATAGTAAGCAGGCTGAGATGCAGGAGTGAGTGGGATGCATAGTGAGAATGTACCATAAAATGGGAGGGATTTTTTTTGGTTACCACTTTACTTGAAATGGACATTAACTCCGTTGGTTCCAAGACATCTTACAAATAGCTGGGTACTTCTCTCATTTTCTGATGGTCCCTGAATATTAATTTTCTTTTCATAAATGCAAGAAGACCGAGGGTTTGTGATAAGAAGATTGGGAAGACAATGCATGAATGCCTAGAATGAACGCTGTACAGACCCGTGCAGTATTTCCTGTTGCTGTTAACAGCAGCCAGTGCTGGTGTCGCTGCACATGTGTGTGGTACACGCAGAGGCAGGTAAAGCCCCCTGTGTAGATTGCTCTGCCTGAAGCAAGGGGGAAGTGCATGGATACAGGCCACTTTTCGTAGGAGTCTTGCCTGATGCTACAGTAGTGCTGCCAGTTAGCTCAAACTCTATATGCAGACACACCACAGGGATTCCTTTTAAGCTAATTCAGTGTTCTTTCTTTGAACCAAGAGTAACTTGGGACTGATCTATTCCAAGAGAAGAATCTTGCAAAAGGTATCCACGTAGTTCAATGTTTTATTAGTACACCTTATAATAGAAAATATTTGAAAGCATGTTCTGCTGCCAGTGAAGAGTACTTTGAGCTGGCGTGAGTGCTTCGAGATGATATGCAGTAGCTTCACTGCCCTTATCGCTGTGGAGAGGCGGTGACCCTGAAAACAGACAAGTCAGTTTAAGGCACAAACTGCAAGGTTTCCTGGTTGTTTCCCTCACAGTTTGAAGTCAGTATGCAAGGGTTTCCCAAACCCACAGTTCAGAGCTCAGACTCTTCCAGAGTCGGAGGCCAGCTGGCATCCTGGCTGCTGGGATAGCTTGTCAGGGAGCCAAGAGTGTGAGTTTACCTGGCAATCTGGGTACGGGGGCCTTGCTTCAGTCAGTTGTCAGAACTGAAAACACCAGTGTTCTGATGGAGGAGTAAGGCTTTCAGAAGGCAGTTTTGTAAGAAACAAACAAATAAAAAAACGCTTGCCCAAAATGCAACATTTGAAATATTTATTATGAATTCAGCTCATGGTGCATAGGGATTTGACAGGATGTGCATGACTTTGACTTGCAATGGTACAGTACTTGATGTGGTAGTTAAAGGAGTACTAAGGTATATCTTCTAACATAAGCAGATTCACAGGGTAAGGTTTGTCAAGCGCTGTTTTTACAAAGTCCAGCTACTCCTGGCCATTGCTCTTCCTGATTACCTGCACAAAACCCCCTTGGATTCAGATTTTGTTCTGAATTTGAGATACGGACAGTTTTTCAAACACCATCAAATATATACTGCTCTAATGCCAGATGCTAAATTCACATGCATTTTATAATGTTTTACTTTTTAAACATAAAACTAAATAAAACAACATTGACCATTTTTAGCAGCAGCATTTGAATACTCATCCAAACATGAAGTTTAGCAGAACTTTGCAGGTGAGTGCCAAATTATAAAGATCCTGGGATGTGTTGGAACAGATTCTCCAATGCTGGAGCTGAAGAGAGCAGCCAGGAAACAATATTGCGGAGCCCACTGGGACTGTTGCCCCAGCTGGGAAGCGGGTGGAGGCTGCCTGCCACCTCCTGCCTGCTCCTGCCCAGCTCTCCTGGCTCCACTGTGCCCCGGCATGTGCCCGTCATGGAGAGGGGGGCAGGTGGGGAGTGTCGGCACAAGGGGAGCCCTCAGCCACTGCCGCCTCCTTAAGGCATCTTTCTGCTGGCTTTGTTCTGCCTCAGCTGGGGCCAAGAGTCTGACCATGACATCTGAGATCTGGCATAAATTCCCCTTCTAGACATTAAGCCCATCAATTATTCTGTAGTTCCCTTTAATAAATTCTCATTTTGCATTAAAATCGGATGTTGTCTCGTATCATAATCCTGTATGTTGTTTCCATGAAAACAGAAGTTTATCTATAACAGCATATGTTCTTATCAGCTAAAAGGAACACTGCTGTGTTCTGTATGGCTCAGTCCATAACAAAAAGTTCATATAGTTTTGCATTGCTGTTATCTTCTCTTTGGTGATGATACTGACTGAGTTTAAAGTGTGAAGGACAAGAGTTGTAGTACATGCTGTTTTATGCAGCCATCCGTTCCTCTGGGGCAATGGGAGAACCGTGCGCTGTTTTGTGCCCTCAAAGATTATTAAATCCTGCCTACATTTATGTTTCTTTTCATCCCTCTGCTATATTCACAAATGCTATATTCACAAAACTGAAATCAGAACAGTAAGATGACACATATGTCTGAACCTCTTCCACTCATTCACGTTCTCCTTTGAGCCACTCAGTAGAAAATATCTTCATCTCTAAGAAACAACAGTCTCTTTTGCTAGCCTAACAGACTGACAAAGTTGTGTCTTTTATCCCTTAATCAATGTCAAAGCCAAATGCACAGAAGCATTAGGGGAGTAAAAGCTTTGGTAGGGTGGAATACATTAGAGTGCTGCCCAGGGGCATCAAAGACTGTGTCTAGCAGGTCTCTTACAGGGCAGGCAAACACAGGCCGAGTTCCCGCGGGGGACAATGGGAAGGAGCCTTCTACAGCTCCAGGGTGTTATCATTTGCAAGCAGTTGAAACAGTGACACATGAGGTGCAAGAATGTCCTTTGAATGGTGTTTATTGATGCAATTTCAGATCTTTGTTTGATTGTATATATATTGAACTTCTCAAGTAACACGGAAAAGTAATTATCAAGCAATTACAGTGACCTAATTTGCCCTTTCAAAATTTGGTTATATGTTTTGTGTCATCCTGTCACTCAGCGATATCATAATTAGGTTTCACTGCAGCATAAATGTTAGTGAAATGTGCTGTCCAAGTCAATCAGTGTTATGAAGAAATTAATCTAATCCTCCTCCTAATGAACTTCTTTATTTGCCGCTAGCTCTTATCTCTAGTCCACACTGGTCAGGCAGAGAGTAGTTTCAGCAACAGTTCTGTTACCTCTTTCTCTGGTGGCTTTGTCAATGCATCCCCATGTGAAGAAGGCACAAAGTGTACGTTTTTGTGGAGAGCTGTGTCCTATGGCCATAGATCAGAACATGGGCTTTTAAATGTGGTAGATCTGCGTGTGCATTTTGACACAGTTCTAATACAAATACCATAAAATGAGACAGGGCTTGATGGGAGTGCAGAGTTTACCTCTCACAATCCCATCCTATATTTGACAATACGTTGACAAAATGGTTTAACTACATAGCAATTAAGGAGCAGCAAAGAGTTTATAGTATAATCTTTTGTGTGTAGATATCACCAAATAATTTTGGTGAGAAATTTGTTTTCTGGAATGGTTCTTTTTAAGATTGCCATGATTTGCTGCCCCAGTCATCTGAATACCAGTGACTCATGAATGGGGATGGAGAGGCAAACACAACAGCATTGTCAAGATGCAAACGCAACAAATTTGTGAATCCCTTCCCGTTGTGATTAAGTGAGACAGAGAGTCCATATTATATTATATTGGTCTTTTATGTAAAGCTGTAAGATAAATTATTATTTGTATTATATTTGTTTATCAAATCATTATTTGATAAAATATGATTTAAGTTACAATATAAGAAAAAGTAGAGTGCTCAGATGTAGCTCCATTTTTCTGATCGTCCCCTAGCTTTTCATTCTTCCTATTGTAGTTCCTTTAACACCATAGTACCTCTGGTTCTGATACTAATTATTCACCTGTTCCTCCAACAAAGCAGTCAAGTGCAAAGACAGTCTTTTGCTTAGAAGATGCTTATGTAGGTGATGACTCCGTACATTGCAGTTAAGCATGCAGTAAATAATATTGTAGCGTCCTTACCACAGCTTCCTATATGAGTCAGCAAACACATAGGCAGGAGAGTTTTAGTCTTTATTGCTTTTTTTCTTTAGTATCAAATTTCTTTTCAAGTGCTTTGTTTGCGGATGTTTCTTGTTAGAGCTTTGGTTTCCAAGATACCGTTCTTCCTCACTGAAAAGAAACATAATTTTTCTGACTAAATCTTGCCTATTCATTAATTATGCCAGTAAATTCCCCTGGTGATATGGGGGGAAAAGATTTCATTTCCATTTTGATGACAAAATTCCCCTATATGCAGTGGTGAATGGTTGACATCCTGACCTGATCTAAAGTCTGCTGAAATCAATGAGCATCTTCTATTGGCTTTTGTTGTCTTTGGATCAGGCTGTGATAGCATGATCCTGTCTGCTGAAGTCAGTGGGAATTGTGTCTTTGATTTCACTGAACACTGATGAAGACATTCAATGAACAGTGCATTTAATATTAGTTGGCTGTTTCTCTGTTAAAATGAGCTACTTGCATAATCTTTGTTTCCTAGGTATATAATATTATAGATGGAGAAATGAAAAGCCAGATAGTCAAATCTTCTGGAAATTCAGTGGCCTTCTCATTCTCCTCTGTTTAGCACTTCTTTATGATGAACATGACAGCAATCATTATTCCAGATACAGCCTCATATATTGTTCAGCAAACTGAAAACAAAGTTCTGTCCAAATGCACTGTAATAGAAAATCCAGGAGTAGAGCCGCTGGTGGTGCATTTCATCATGATGTTTAGTTTAAAAATCCTCCCAGGAGCCCTCGCATCTTTAGAGATGCATCACACCCCTGTATGGCCCATTTGTTTATTCATTTTAAACCTGTTCCGTCATCTGCAATCACTAATATTTCAAATAGATTGCTGCACAGCTGTGAAATTACTTTCTGTTACCACCCCCTGGACCGGAGTCTGGCCATGTTACTCTGCAATCTACAAATCCCATTGCTTATTCCCCTGGGACATTCAATCCCCACTGAAGAGTCATTTCAAAATATTTTATTGGCAGTTTGGGTCTAGGGATTAATGTTAATTTGATGACAAATACAGTTTTTTCCTTTCCTGTTCTGAAAGAACCATCTCCTTGCCTTCTTTTTTATGTTTACGGCCATACAGCTATAGCACCTTTTCTGCCACAGGGTCACATTATACCTCCACCTTATCATTCCTCTTGCTTCTGTCACATCTCCACAGTTAGCATAACAGATAGAGAGAAATGTCTGTGATTGATTTATTGCCCTTCTGTAAACTGGAGCACAATACCCTTTTGAAGTTACAAAGATCCGAAGTGCAGCCTGTGTCTCTGCTCCACTTTCTTGTTGCTCTGCATTTCTGCAAGAAACGAAGTGCTACATCTGCTTTTCAGCTTTGTTTGTGTGATCTCATGATCATTAGTCCCCTGGGAGAGGCCACAGACCAAAAGCTCACGTGATCTTTACTAGCAGAGACAGTACGTGACAAACACTTCTGCGTATCTCATGTTTCTGGGTTTCTGTCAGAAAAAACAGAGCCACACAATCTGAATTTTCTATTGCTTGGCCCATATTCAGTATGATGAAGACAGGCTATATGTTTTCATACAGAGCACAGCACATATGCTTTACTGTAGTTAATCACATATTGTAAAGCTATTTTTTTACATCATCTTTTACTGTTCCTGTTTAATCTTGGGTTGTCAAAGAAATAGTACTAGACACTGCGTGCAGATTGATGTCATGAGCCATTCTGTTGTTAACAGTATTTTATTGAAAATTACTTCAGGGTTTATAGTTCTGTTCTACCCTTTTCCAGAAGGAGGAATGACCCTTTTCATATTGGCATGCATGCCTGTAGCCTCGTGATGGAGGATTCAAATGTTTTTGGGCTCAAACAGTGGTCTGGACAGGCAAGGCAAAGAGCACTGTATGAGTGAAGAGTGTCAAGGTTGCTTTCCAAGCAGCGTATGATAGCTGCCCTTCCTCTCAGATGTAGAGCAGTGCAGAAGGCTTTATGGGATTCAGTCCTGAGAGGCTGGATCTGCACAGCCCGAATCACCAGGGAAAGGCTTTGGACTTCAAAAGCCTCCTCTATCCAGCTCTGGTAGCACTAACACTTGCTCAATTAGTAATTCCATGATGCCCCTGTAAACTAAGATGTACTTAAACTAACAAAGGAAAGCTTTAACCTGTGTAGTATAGAATGAAATGTCAATCTTTGCCAAGTATCCATGCTTCTCAAAGTAATGTACTCAAAGCTGATGGACTTAATCATGGTGGCAGCGTCCAGTGTGTCTTCCACAGAGGCCAAATGTTGTGGAAACATGGCAGAGTCCTCCTGGTCACAGACTATGTACCAGGCTACTGACTGTTGGACACCTCCCCTTGTCCACTGTGCCTTTGTCATTTTTTTCATGTCAAATCTAGTGATGTCCTGGGTTGCTGGCTGTTGCCATTGCTGCCAGCAATACCGGCCTCAGCTGTTTGTTCACTGATCTCTCAGGAACTTCGTTTACCTGTCTCTTTTCACCTGTCTGGCTGGAGTGTAGCCCCAGCCCCTTCTCCTTATTGTTAGTGCTTGGCAGTGGGTGAAATACAGGGAACATCACCCTAGTTACTCTCCACATGTCTCAAGCCCCAGAGTCATTCAGGGATACATCTGCATTTCTCTTAATGATGTCATTTGTTCTACTGTGCGACTCCAAGGAGGGGAATTCCCCAGCGTTCCTCAGGATGTCCGGTACCGTCTTCACCCAGACAGCCAGGAAGATGTGTCATCCTGCTTCCTTTATGCGGACACCAGATTCCTTGGAGCACATCACTTATTACCATGGAGTCATCAGTCAGGCTTAATAAAACAATAGCTTTGATGGGGCATTTAAAAATACGTGGCTGTTTATAATGCGATCTGATGCCCTGCAGTTATAAAAGCTATATTAAAAAGTTATATAGGGGTACATGGGTGATACTGCAATATTGCTTTGGCCTTGGGGGTTTTATTTTGTAATTTAATCTTAAAGTAAGCAAATGGTGTTTTACATTCCTGAATTAGTTAATGAAGAGCATGGCAAAGTGGCAATTGTAAAAGCTGCTTCTTCCCCAGGAGTACATTCCTTTTCAGTTAGCTAATCCCAGCTATCCTGCTAGATATAAAATTGTCTCTGTGCTGCAGCTTTTTATATGTCTGTCTATCTATGGACTTTCATTACAGCCCACTTGGACTTTGTTCTTTGAATTATATGTGAAGAGGTTCAGTTTGAAAGTAATAAAATTGTTCAGGTTTGCTATTTTCAGTTCTTTTCCATACCTTTTCTATTGGGATGCCTCACCTTAATTAGTTACAGTAGCTCTTTGGTTTGTGACTTATTGATTGTTGTTGACTGCATTACTGAAAAGTCTAGGACTGATTGATAAAAAGGGGTTTGCATTTTGTTGTGTTTGTTATAGTTCTCGTAATTATTTTGGCTAATTGCATCATAGAGGTTTTATCTTTACAGGCCAAGATCAATTTATTAATATTTATTATTTAGACAAATGATTCAGAAGAACACTGACCTTTCATTTTTATGTAAGGAATAAATCTTGATTCTGCCTCTTTAGTAGCTGGAAAGGTTAATATCCTACCTAGAAAAACTTTCATTAGGATAACACTGAAAGAGGAGCTATATGCCAGCAGCAGCACATACAATCACTATATATAATGTGGTGCAGCAGTCTTTTTGTAGACAGAAGCAACCAAGTATTAGTTTGTCCTGGGAGGAATTGGCTGTTTTCCCTGATCTGTGTTATGCAAATCCCCATAGCCCACAAATGTTACTATGTCCGAGCGACTGAGATGCTGCATTGGTGGATATCAATGTGTTGAAGAGCTTCTTGTCTAAACTGGCTCATAGAAGAGAGGACAACAGTGGAACAAAGTCAGGTTTCCTAAAGATCGTCGTGCCTACACAAGACTTCCATGCGTCGGCTGTGGTGCCCTGTCTCTTGACTGTGTCACCTTTTCTGATTTGCTTGGACTACTACGAATACTACCCAGCAAATGGAAGTGCATATGTAACCACACAGAATCTTCTCTCAGATTCCTCAAGACAATCACAGAGCTTAGGACGAAGTATTTTGGCAAGGGTTCCTTGATTTATACTTGAAGTGTGTTAGATGAAGGCTATAGCAAACATGCATTTCTGTTAGAGTTGAAGACATTCATCTGCACTGGTTTGTGTTTGTTTTAATGAATTATGTGCAATAAAGCCATTTTGGGGTTGATCATGGGCATCTGCTTCAGAGTTTGGATCACCTCCCCAATCATACTGCTGAAAAACCCCTGTATTTGTCTACCTCTCACGGTATAATGTGTTTATGAAAAAAATGCAACTGGCTGTTCACAACATAGTTTGTAGATTCTTGACTTCTAACTGAAGTTTAAGTTGTGAATTTAAGTCAGACCATTTAGTTGATGATCTCTGGCCATGATCTCTGATCACGGGTTGGTCTTCCATCCACTGGGATTATCATTCAGTACTGGATTCTTCTTTCGACTGATTAAGTATATTCTCTGAGCGGCCTGGTTTTGTATCTGCAATATCCCTTCTCGATTTTGCCATGCTAGCCTGGGTTCCCTCATCCCTCCCAACGTGGATGACATGGCAGATTCACTTCTTAAATTCATGTCAAACTTGGAAAAACTCTGCTGATGCAGCTGAAGCTTTACATCAGACTAGTGCAGAAGAAAGAAAAACCACATGGACCAACTCTCCCATCAGTCTGACTCATTGGCTGTAGTGCTGACAGCACAGAAAGCCTCTAGTGAAAACAGAAAGTCCTTTCGATGCAAACAGATGGAGGCAGCCTCAGCCTAGCCGTGGCTGTGCCCTGAGGAGGAGCAGAGTCCGGCCCTGGTCCCCGGCCAGCCGTGCTGACAAGTCTCCCCTGCGTGGCTTTGAGGCCTGAGTTGGCCCACACAGCGGGTACAGCGGTCAACAGCTCTCTTGTAGCCCATGGTACAGATGTGTCCCAGCGTAGACCACACGTAAAATAACGCCTGGCTACATTTGGTCACATAGCATTAGTTTTCAAGGCAATTCTCGTTTTCTTACAGGAACATATTTATCTAGTCCAATATTTAATAAACTGTAACTTTTGTCCCCTTTGACAGCTGAAAAATTTTTCATCTTCAATATTTTATAAGTGTGAAGGTAAAAACTGTGGAACAAAACCAAAAATAAGTAAAGTACCTCCTTTTCATTGACTTGAGAAAATGGTGAATAAAACCCACTTTATTCCTGTATTTTTTATCCCAGAGGGATTGTCTCAGGAGCCTTTGTGGTTTCTGAAAGTTTAATTTCAAATGCTCATTAAAAGTTCACAACTTTTGGAAATAATGCCGATAAAAACCCACAACAGTAATAGCACCAGTTGGTTTTATTTTTTTTGTTTTCTCAGGTTAATATTTATGTACTTCACTTCCCAGTGCCCTTAGTCCCCATGGACTCAGCAGTCTAGTGTCCACTGTGTGTGCACTGAAGTCCCCATCACTGGCTGCAGGGCCACGCATGTTCGGTGAATGTGGTGTGATATAGAACCTCTTCCCTGACGCGGGGCCTCTGAGATGCCACACAGGTGTCTGGTCCTGAGTTTCTTGCTGAAAAAGAGTTTTTTGAGCCCGAGGAATACAGACCAGGTTCTTGAAGCACCAGCTGTTCCTCTGTATACAGGGTAACCAACATGTCCACAGTGCAGCTGTACATACAGCTTGTCAGCTACCAAAAATGTGAAAATGAATGTAAGGAACTGGATGGCCGTGGGGTCCATTCTGTTTCCTCTTCAATGTGTGGGGAGCCTCTGGCAATTGTAGGACATTAGTTTTCTGTGTACGTATTATTCTTAAATGTATGTTGCATCGTTGCCATATGGTCCGTATCTGGCACTTAGCTTTACCAGCCAGCCTATTTCTTATTATTATTGTAAGCAGCAGGACGTAGATAGCATGACCCAAACCAGCTGGTCTCTAAGGTGTTAACTCCATCTGTACTTAACTTGTGAGGCTTTCTTTATGAAAGTGTGTAATTAGTTTAAGGCAGTGGGTTCAAACCTTGTGCCTTGTTTCTGTATTTAAAGTTAATATGTTTAAATAAGTTGTGATTGCAGTCATACATATGATTTTAAGAATGTTCCCTTGTTTAGATTCATTGCAGGGTAAGTATAACGACTTCATGTTATCTGGAGCAACATTTGGATGAGAGTTCTGTCATCAGCTGAAATAAACCTGCACATGTCTCAGAGGAAGATGAAGAGCATTTAAATATGCCAGCTGGAAAGCATTTGCTGTTTCCTTTTATTCCCCTTCTAATACTGAAAATCCCATAATGTGCATCTGTGTAGGTCTCATAGTGTTCCAAGTAGCGGGAGGTTTGTGTGGCATTAGGGCGTACTAAGCCATTTAGACAACCTTGATGTGTCAATAATCCCTCCCATGAATTGAAGCTGAGCAGCATCTCCTGCTCAGGCTCTCAGGCACTCTTGCCTACTGAGTTCGATTTGCTTAGGGTTAGCAATGGTTTTATTAGGAAATGAAATGCTTTTGTGACCATAACCTCCTGACCAAAGCTGGTGGAAGGCTGCTAAGGATTAATCCCACCCTCCAGTCTCAGACAGCATCTCTGGATACTGCTTGGAACAGAATCACTCACCATTAGAAGCACACACAATGACATAACTAATGAATCCAGTTTATCTTACACGTTGGGCCAGAGCTGCTTTTCTCCGTTTCAATGCCCAAAGCCTCTCTTTGTGCAGGGTGCGAACTTAGCTGAGGATGAATTTATTCAAATGTCACTGGAGTTTCAGTGGTGCCTGAGGATTAAATGAAGCCAGTCTGGTTTGCACCATCCTCTACCAAAACAGTTGAAATCAGAGAGCTAAAAAAAGATAGGTGAACATGCGCTCTGTAGGCCCTATCATTGAATAATAGCTGTCCTTGCTTTCTGATTCTGCAGGAATGCAGACGTATATTTCAATATCATTTTGCTGACAGAACAAAGCTGGCCCCTCACAGCTCAGCTCCAGATGTCAGCCGTGTTCTTGGCACTCCTCCTACACAAGACAATCTTCACTTACCACTTCATCTCTGAAGACCCCCTTCATGTGGAAGACATCTGCTTAATCAGCAGCAAAATTTTGGCCATGTTTTGACATGAGAAAACTCTTTGTTTTCTTTAGGAGGTTCATGCAATTCCCGACTGTCTTCAACTGCTGATGACAAAAATATGACAAAAAAATCTTTCCCACTTCTCTAGGGATGTAAGTCATAACCTGTCTCTCCAAATGAGGGAGAAGGCAAAGACACAGCAGGCCCTGAACAGCTGTGACTTAAGGAATAGATCTGCACTTTCATGAACTGCCTAAACAGTAAATGAGTTTAAATATACAGACCACTATTCATTTTTGTCTTCAAAGCTTTGGAAATACATCTTGCTTTGTAATGATACAGAGAAAATAACTAAAGCAATGGGATGCTTATTTACAGAAATGTACAATAACTTGTAGCTAAAAATATATACATTTAACCTCAGCTAAAAAATCAGAATAGCATATCTCAGGGTCTGCTTAATCATCGAGAATGGAAGGATAAAGCATTCTGGATACATCAAAAGAAAAACCCTGTACAGTAGGTCCTTCATTTTGGTCCATTTTGGGAAATGTGTTCAGCAGCGACAATGAAAGGGCACACACTGCTCTAGCTGATGAAAAGCAGGCCTAGATGGTTCAGATTAACATTCTAGTGCAACCAAAGGGCTCAGCATGTCTGAGTAATTTACTGCAAATTGGCAGATGGCTGTAGTAAAAGGATTACCATGAATCAAGTTAGATGGCAAGTGTAACAAAGCAATAGCAAGTAAAAATAATATTGCTTTTCTTGTTCCTATTAAAAACTAAGTGAACACCAATAGCTTCAAAGCATATTGAATGACAGCAGCTTTTGATGCCAGCTAAGAGCTCACCCGGAGCTCCTCTTCACTTTCTCATATCCTGTCCTGACCTCCCAGCAGCTCTGTCCCCACTGTCTGGGGTTGCACTGATTGCCTGGAAGTTTCTTCCTGCCAGGTTGGTCTGACAGCATCTTGACTGCTGCCTGGTTACCGTTGCAGGCAGAATTGCCCTTTAGGTGCCCCAAAAGAATCACACCAACATCCTTTGTTCTTTACATCATCACCAAAAAGCCCCCATAAATGGAATATGTCAAGCTTTCAGCCATTCCAGTGTCCCAACCTCTGAGTGTGTAGCACTGGGCTTAGGGACTGTTCATTAATGTATGTGTTTGCTCTGGCACCTCTTCTTTTGTCCTTTCAATGTTTGGTCCCATTTCACTTCTGTTACCAAGCAATGGAAGAGCTCGCTCCAGATGGATCCGAGACAGCCTGCATTAAGTTTTAATGAGATGATCCCCTGGGTTGGCAAGAGAAGGTGGAACAGAAATCATCTTTTCCTGTGCTTGGCCAGCAGGATACCCAGCCTTGAGGTAGGTCAGTGTGAGAACCAGGTGGTGGTGGAGAAGGCACATAGGTGCTATCTCCATCTCCCCTTCCCCAACACCAGGGTGATCACATTCAGTTCCTGAAGCTCTTAGCTTTTTATCCCACTTCCCATTGGAAGAATTTCAGAGGACATATCTTCCTCATTTGTGAGGATAAGGTTAGCAGTTATAAATGAAATGTGAGTGGATGTTGATGACTAGTTTTCTTGGGCTGCTGATTCTGAATAATTAATTCTGTATGGCATCCTGTTTGACCGTGGAGGTGCAGCTGACAGCCTGTGATGAATGAGCTGTATGGCTGCTTTCACACTCGCTGGAGTTGGGTACCGAGACACCCTCTAGAGTTTCACACCACTGCATGCTCCCGTGTCATACTGTGTTAATAGCACGTCCTGTATCCCGGGGGGACTGCAGTATTAATGGTTGTCTGATCTTCCTAATTAGCTTGACAGATTGCGAGGTCAGAGCCCTATTAGAAATCTTGTGCCAGGTTAGTTGCATCATGTTATTTTACTGTTGTATTTATCACACGCTAGGAATTCCTAAGTGCAGCGTCAGATGTGTTCTGACTTTAGGAAAACCTGGCAAGTAAATTTGGAATTCATTCTGAAAGAGCTTATTTGTTAAAGGTAAAAAAGATTACTTATTTTCAATCAGATTTTCCACTGTTTTCATTGTGCATGTACAAATTAAAGAAAAACTGAAATATCTTTTCCAGCAGAGTAACATTTAATCTGGGATAATGTGATTATAAAGATACCGCTTTCATAAAAAGACAATAAATACTAACAGTTTAGTATAGATAGTGGCTTGTGAGGAATCTGCTATCATGTTGTGGACTTTGTGGGAACCGTGGCTTGTTGCCAGAAAGTGGGAAAAATCAAGTCTTATGTGTATTTAGCATTTTAGCTGGTGATACTCATATGTAACTACAATATAAAAATCTGCTGTGAAAAGCCAGATAGTTACATCTAAAAGGAGAAGTTGGCATCATGCCATTTAGGTTTACACTGATTTCCATTGATTTAATATTTCAGAAAGGATTGTGTGTTTTCTGAATAGGGAGAGCACCTCAGTGAGTCACTAATCTCTCTCCACTTTTCTAAGAAAGGGAGAAGGCCAGTGTAGATGGATACAGGTTTGTAAAGAGCAGAAGGTTTCTTTGGCTCCACAGACCACGTCCCCGAACTTCACATGAAAAAACAGAACTGGCAGAAAGCCTGCCAAAGGACAGGTCTAACGGGCACATCGATTACTTGATTTTTCTGTGGTAATTACTATTTAGTTCAAATAATTACCCAAGCAAGGCCACAATTATATGACACACATGTCCATATCACATCCAAATTTGCAAAAGTATAAAAATAACATCTGGCATCTGAAACCCGAAAACCCAAATTACCTTGGAGTTAAGATTTTTCTTGTAGGCCATAGACAGGTGATTGCAATACAAAAGCTTTTCTCTAAGCAGAGTTTGTCAAAACTTTCTGCCTTTCATTTTCTATTGGAAAACATTTCATAGGACTTCTAAGCCTGTTTCTTCATGGCGTTGGGGATGTACGGACATCAAGGGACAGATGCCCACTTCAGCTGTACATACAGAATTTCACCCCACCGCGTGGAAGCCATTAAGAGCCAGTAAGATGGTGCCCAGTTTATCACCTGCCCACCGAGAGATTTCTAGCAGTCTTTCTGTTCCTGAAGTCAACACTGCGGATTCCGCTCCTAGTAATGGCTACAGCTGGGCGGTGCAGTGAGGGGTGACTTTTGGTGAAGGTTTCATCTCAAGGAAGACAAGTTTTCCTACCAAGCATTGTGTAGTACAGGGTCTATTTGTCACATTTATTATACACACAGTGCAATGCATTGCTTATTTTTGAAGTGATGTATGCGTCAACAATGTGTATGAAATAATCCAATAGCAAGGTTGAATAAGCAATTGTACTTTGTTCTTGTTTGATAATCCTCAGAAATAAGTTTGTTTCCCTCTCTTGCTTTACTGGTTATTTGGCCTTTTGGTTTCAGACTTAGATTTCATTCATAATGAGATTGCTTCGTTTGTGTTTCTATATTCTAATAGCAGCATGGGAGGATGAGCCCATACAATGCATCTTCTGTTTTAAACACTTTGGTCATTTCAAAGTGCTGCACCCCAGATGAATTAAAAGATGAGCTCATATTTTTTAAAGCAAGCCAAAGCATTAGAGGAATGTGATGTGGCATGAAATACGTTGCTTTTTGTTGATGAACTCCATGGTTCCTTCATTCTCTCTATCTCAGACTAATTTTAGAGCATTTTCAGTAATAACAGTCTAGAGTGTGTTCAGGCATGTTCTTATATATTGCTCAGTCAGAAAATTTTGTAATATTTCTGAAATATCTGCAGTACAGTTGCTTTAGCTAAGAGGACAGTAAACACGTCTATTAGTTAGACACAACACTTTCCCTTAGTTAAGAACTGTATTTTAATCTGTAATGTTTATTACATTACAGATGTTTATTACTCTCATTATTTGTATCAGATGAGATCTTGTCAGAAAGGGACAAGGCAGCTAGCTTGTTAGGTGCTGTACAGAAGTAGAGCAGGGAACGATCACCAGCCCAAAAGTGTCACTGTATTTCTGTCTGCTGTCTTCTCAGAACTTGTCAAAGGGCTTTTTTTCTCCACTCAGTGGAAAATATATTCTGCTTCTCCTGTAAGTATCAAATACTTTACAGGATACTTAAGTATCTGGTACTGATTAATCGGTATGTGATTCACAACCAGAATAATCCGATCAAAAGATCAATCACCTAAACGAGATCTCTTGGTTCCTGTTTCATTTCAGAAAGGCGCTGTATTACCTTTTATTGACAGTGTTAGAAAGTGCATTGGCATATTTTTTCCTGCAGAGATTTTGTATAGAAATACCTGCCCCTTCAGATTTTACTGAGAATTATTGTTTCATATGGCTGTTTTCACATTAATTCTATATTAACAACAGAGTTTTAGATTATCTTCATAGTGTCTGTAGCCCTTATATTCTTCTTTTTATATACATGACTTATTTTTCAAATTTTCCAATTTTCTGATTTATCTAAAAATTGTTTCTATTTAAATACATACATTTAATGCATTTATTTTAATAGTGAACTTCTTTTTCTGATTTAGAGATAAGCTTTCATTTTCACAGAATTATTTTACATCAATTAGTCATAACACTATCATCATAATGTATATCTAACCATGCATCTTAATCAAATGCAATTAGAAAATGACTGGTTGAGGGTAAATTGCCACTAATGTAACAGGAACTATTAAAGCAGCGAGCTCTAGAAAGAGGGAGTGTGAGCAGTAGTTAGTTGCCTGAGCATCAAAAGCAATTTGATTTTCTTTCAGACTCTGTGTTGTCCTGAGTAGTGAGGGCCAGCTTGCACTCTCTTTACTTATGCACAGCAAAATTGGATTCCTAACTACAATAAGATGATTAATACCATAAAACTGACTGAGCTCTCTTACCTATTTACAAATCATTAGTGAAGCAGCTTTGAAGCATTTCTGTGGCCCTCTTCTGTACAGCACTTTCTTATCTCCTCAGAAGCATACCATACGCATATTGCTGTGTTATTACTATGTGAACAGTCCCTCTCTGCCAGAGAAAGAAAAGTTGTTACCTAGTTGGGCAGTTAGGGATTTCACACATCCAATACATTATAGATCTCTGAACTCTGCTAATTGTTCCAAGATTCATTAAAGGAAAACTTTCCCAAAGGGAAGGGTATAGAAATGAGGCGCTCAAGTGAAGTTCTTGTTGTGCCTTCCTGGGCAGCATTTGCTTTTGCGTTTGCTTTGTTTTTCCCTGTTGACTGCAGCAGAGATGCTGGGTGACTTTCCTCCTCCCGCTCCGTCAGATGGAGGGGCTGCCCAGCTCTCAGTGTAGCACAGGGCACGCTGCAGTTCAGTGGCTGCTTTGGTGTCCACAGGCAAAATCACCCTCCAGTGGACAGCCTCCAAGGGGGCTGCCAAACACTTACAATGACTTTCAGAAAATAATGAGATGTAAACAAACAATGCTGATTTGGAAGCATTTCAAGTCCCACAGCTGTCCCATGGGCCATCTCATGCAATTGAAGAACCCAGCATATTTCTGGGTTCTTCTATATATAAACTCTTCCTTTTATTGGGAACTTCTCCTGGGAGCATCTGGCTTCTCCTCTCTGCCCCTTTTCTCCATTCCCTTTGTAGTTCCTTTAGTTCACACTCCACTGCTTTTCCCTCCTTGCAGTTGGGGGCTATTTTCTAGTGACTGCAGTGAGATTAGGGCTGGGATTGGGACTTCTGTGTTGCGGGGGTTTCCTAGCCAAGCCCTGACTGCATCATGCTGCAAGACCAGCCTGGCTCCAGCTGACAGACAGGGCAGGCAGTTGCTGAGAGCAGCAGCATTTCAGTCGCAACAAATCATCCAAAACCAGTTCTTGGATGAGAGGGAGAAGATAACTGCAGGCTGGTAGGTGAGGATACTTGCCAGCTGGCCTGGGGGAGCAGGACTGCTAGAGCCAGCAGTATCTCCAGCTATCAGTAGTAAGGAAGGCAACAGAGCAGTGGGTGGGCCAAGCCAAAAAGATAATCCTTGCTACAGCAATATAGCGTGTCTGGATGCAGGTCCGGGGAGCTGACCTGTACGAGGATAGCTGGAAGAGGGTAGATTCCCAGTGGACATACCAGAGAGCTCAAAACTGCCAATAAACCTGGTATTGCTGGCAAGCTTTTCTAGGAAGACTGCTTGATCATAGCCTTGAAACTGGAGATGAATAAGGACAAAGGTATGATGGGTTTGACTGTTTCAGAAATCACTTTTTTCCTCTCACTTTTGGGGTGATTCCAGCTGACAGCCTTTGGCACTTGGACTAGCACAGCCTCTGACAGCCCTACCAGCACAGAGTTTCTTCTGGTAGAAGGGAGTCTAATGCAGCACAGCCCCTGGTACCAGTGTTTCATAACCAAGTCCTGTGCTCCTTGGGTTTTACGTAGGGGGTCCAGCATAAGGGTGGAAGGAAAAGCGTCAAACTGGTGGTCGACATAAAGCATGTCAGTAGTGCAGTTAAAATAGAAATAGTTTTAAACTTGTTTCCTTGGGTACCCATAGGACAGAGCCCTTCTTGAACTCTGCATTTCCATAGCAATACTGTTATCAGTGCTAGTTCAGGTATGTCTGTGTGGCCACATATTGTAGCCCCGCATACGCATGTCCTCGGGTGCAGCAGGCCGGCAGAGCATGAGAGGGCAGACCTCCATCACCGCAGCACTGCCCACAGTGCTGCCAGCGTGATCCCTGACTGCCTCTCAGCACTGCCATGCAGCTTTCAGGCCTGAGCTGCAGTATCCATGTGTTGGCTCGTGTATGGTGTGGATATAAGCTTAGACACCTTCTGCTTCCTTTTCCTTAGGAAGTAAAGAAGGAGTCTTTTTGTTTTTCCCTTTTCTGTGGTACACTTTCACCATCAGTCCTTGGCCAGCACATGGCAGTTACGCTGCTTCTGCACAGCAAGGGGCAGGAGAGTGTTTGTTACTCTGACAGCAAGCAAATGTCAAAGCTGGTGGCACTTTCCGGTACAACAGTAATGGAGCTAAGCCATTAAGTCAGTTTTTGTGCTTATGTAGTCTATATACGTGCATGTGCATAGACTGGGAGAGAGACTTAAAAAATAGATGATACTTTACCTGCCCTTGACTTTGTTTTGTGAGTGGGTAAAACTTCTGAGGGTTAGACAGAAGGAAAAAGTGTGTGTTGCTCTATCCTCAGTATACAGTACAAATGCTAAGTATTACTCATTAGAAAACAGCAAGCCTAATTATATAAAGTTTTATTTGATGCTAACATCAATGGAGATCTTTGCAATAGTTTCAATGGGCCCAAACCGTTAAGTCTTCAGAGGAGGAAAGTACGCTAGATTTTGAGAGATTCTTTCTGTTCTTATTTTTCTCTTGGAGTTGTGTTTCCGCTTTATATTTCTGATAAAGCATATGTATCATTTTACTTTTCATTAATTCAGATTAGCCAAAAGTTGGAAGATAGACTAAGTAGAAAGTACTGCCAGAAAACATTTCTGCCATGTAAACAAGGCAGGAAACTCCCATCTAACTGGTTCATGCACATTTAACGAAGTGAACCCACTGTAGGGTTATTATGGTATGAGCAGAGGTTCATTAGTGGTGAGTCAGTGCAGAAGAAAAAAAAATAACAAAAAAGCTGTCTGTCGCAAGTTCATCATCCTCTGACTGAAATGAATGGCAATTGCTGTAGTGCCACTTTGTGGTGAAACTGAGAAACAGATACACATAAAACTATACATAAACCGTTACTGAAATGAACTGAGATTCTGACCTGTGGTTTGACTCTGCTCAGCTCAGGTGCCCTGGTGCCCCTGATCTGAGCCCAGCGACCTCCCTGGTGTCAGCTCTGCACTGAGAAGGGTCACAGCCTTTCACCTGAAGGTGAATGATCTCCAGGCACTTTGGCCAAAGAGGGTGGATGTTCTCAAAGCTCTGCTGACTTCACCAGAGCACCACGCTTCCACCTCTCAAGAATGAGAACATTTCCAGCCTTTTGAGCTTGAGGGCTGCATTGGCTTCGTCCTAATCTAAACTTGACTTTGATCCAGACATCTTTTATGCTGTACCAGATATTTTTAAGGCTGTACGATGTTCTAAATTGAAAATTGGCTGAAACTAGTAAAATCTCAAACCAGGCACTTGCATCTTGACTAGGGCACTGGGGTCTGAACTGAATGGAGCCATCAGAGCAGCTCCTCTGGATACATCTGTGTCAGTGGGGCCTTGCTTGGGACCCTGTGCCTGTGGATAGGAACTGAAGATGATACGACAGTGCTCAGTTGCGTCTCTTTTTGGTGTCACAGCTGTCAGGAGTGGTAACAGCACACAGGAAAAGCATGGCATTTGCTCTGGGTCCCAAAGTAGGTTATTTATTTTCATTTTGTTTTTCAAGTTATTGCATTCAGGAAGGATACTTGAAACCAAAGAGATGGTCCAGGCTTTATTCTGTCTTTCCTGACACAGGCAAAAATAAACTCTAAAAAATCGTGATATATCTAGAAGATAAGATCAACTCAAAACTCCATGAACTTCTATTTTTTAAAGTAAGAGAGGTCATTTTGCTAAAACTGAAAGCATATTCTCGAATCTATTTCTCAGACTTGAGCTGCATGTTCAAGTGTCAGGGACCACTGTCACACAACTATCATGTCATCAAAATTAAATCAATTTACATTCCATACACGCTGCATGCACACAGTGCTTTTCCTACCCTGTCCAACAATACTGATGTAATTTCCCTGATTGCACTGGAGTATTACTTCTGAAATATGCCACTTTGCATGGGGACAGAAAAAGGAACAATATACTGCTTTTATTAGCATAGATACATCAGACTTCTACGCACAGGCCAGTATGTGCCCAGCTTAGCTGTTACGACACTGTCAGCCAATATTTATACCATTTCTTGCCCAAGCAATGTTGTGTTTGCTGAAGAAACACATTTGCATAGTAAAAAACTAAGGCTGGTTTTACAAGAACTCCTTTTCAGTTCACGGACTACTAAATATTTCCAAGAATCACATACAAAGGACTGTAACAGACACAGGTTGAAGGATCTTCTATTCAAGGACAAAGAGTCGTGAGGTAACATTATTTGTGTTTGCTGTGGTTTTTTATTGTTTGGCCATTTTTGAGAAAGGAAAATGGGGACGTACGGGGTGGATGCCTCTATGAGGAGCAGAAGAAATAATATAATCAACATTCAACTTGAGCACAGGAACTAAAGTTGTAAGTTGCAAGTTGGAAGAAATGGCAGCCATTGAGTCAGCAGCATCCTCCTTCCTGTGTTACATTTGTGTCACCATTTCTCATGTCACCCATGGGGTATGTGTTGCCCTCCCAGAGCACAGACAGCATTGTGGTCAGGTCCATTATCAGCTGTATCTTCATCACACTCTTGATTCTTCACTACTTGATGATGTTGAGAAAGAAAAAAAAGATGAGGAGCTCCCTTCAGGAGCTACAAATCTCCAGCTGTCCTGTCCCAGCTGTAGCATGTCCCACAAGCCTGCCCCAGAAGCCAGCCTCAGTGAAATTAAAGCTGCATACTACAGAAAATGAGATATTCCTAAAGAATCCTTGTCCCACAGCCCCAGGTTTTAAGACTGCAGCCGTTTGCTGCAGCTGCGGATCTCCAGTGGGCTCACTGCTGAGCAACCCCACTGTCACGGATGTCCAAGGATCCATGCAGCTGGTCTGCCTCTGCTGCTCTGTTTATTGATCTTCCTTCCTACCTTTTACCAAGTTTTTTCTTTTGTACCCCCTGTAGACAAGTTCTAACTCTCTCTTCTCGCCCCTTTTCCAAGGAACAGCACAAGCTTTGCTGTGTTCAAGGCCTCCCATTGCTATGAAGTGATAGTAGAAGTATGGTATGCCATGGAGGATTGTGCTGAGATAGGTGCCAGGAAATTGCCCATTGCACTGCCTTCTCCCTTCTTGCTTTTAAACTGGAAAGTGTGTCTTCTGCATCTCCCAAGAGGATCAAATCCCCTCATTTCCTCTAAGTATAAATGTTGTTGCCCTACTGATGAGCCACGCTCTCACGTATGCAGTAGAGTGGGATCTAGCTGGGTCACTGAACCATTTCAGGTGGCTTCTAAAACAATAAAAGGAGGAATTGCTTGTTCTCATGGCTTTACTCTGCTTTCAATGATTTTTTTTTCCATTCAAGTGAAGTCTGTCTTCCAAAGTAGATACCATATGCATTGCTCTTTGTTTTATTACATTCTCTAAGTCTTCAAAACTCCAAATGTTGTTTTGGGTAGATTCAGGGCACCAGTTAGAAAAGTTCAGTGCATTGCCCTGTTTTCATGCTTATCCCTTGTGGGAAAACTGGATCTTCTTTGAGCCTTTTTATCCTCTCTCCTCGTAAATAATAGATGATAGGAAGCCAAGGTCTATAGTTTGATGGCCAAAGAGAAGTGGCCTAAATCCAGCCTTGATTGCTGGCAAATCTGGAACAAAGTGCCCAAGATTAATTGCCAAAGGACAACAATTCCTAGCCGTAGTTCCTGAGGCTGTTCAAAGTCAACATTGCATTTTATTGCTTGCCAGAGGCCATGGAAAAATCTAGACAGGCTGCTTTCCCATATTGGTATTTTATGAGTATAAAATATTGATCTGGTCTCAATGACTCTAAGGTCTAGTCATCAACTAGATGTCACAGTAGACAGGCGGGTACAAAAATGTCTGGGGAGGGGGAAAAATGCAGGGGCAGTAGCACATACTAGACGAAAAGCCGGGAGACTTAGTTTGATGCAATTGTAATTGAGTTTTTTATTATCACAAACTAACGTTTTATCTTTAAGAATTAACCAACAGTTTAACAGTGTAGAAGTGGCTGGTTGGACCTTGGTCCTATAATTTAGCAGTCAGAAGAGCACAGTATTTAAGGACAGCCCATGTACCCCATACAAAAGTGTGCTCAATCCTTAACTCTGGCAAATGCGCACAAACACATAAGGGGGTGGAAAATTCTCATTCTTCAGGTTTTCTTGAATCCTATATCACAAGGGCCATTTGTGCAACTAACTGACATAATTCCATCAGAGATTTAGCTTTTTGTTTACCACTGTTTTTTTCTACATCATACTCTTGGCAAACCCTGACCCAGTATGAATTGCAGAGTTTCCTTGAAGATGATAGTACAATAGACATTTATATTACAAATAAGATTTTCTTGCTGTGACTGAGGTTGCCTCAAAAACCCATATAATCTTAATGCAAAAGACCCATAACCCAATAGAAAGTGAATGTGTAACTTTTTAAACCACTTGCAAGGGGTTTTTTTTTCAGTCAGACTGTCACCATAATGCTTAGAATTGAGAGTGTTTTTAATCTTTTCCTTTTCCTGTTGATTTAATCTCCTCTTGTGCTTTTCTAGTGTGTCCTTGTGACTGAAATCCAAGGACTGGGAGTTTGTGCCATCACCGAAGTCCCACAGCAGAACTGTACTCCAGGAAAGGAACTTCTGGACAGGTAATGTTAAATTCCTGACATAGTTCCACTGAGCTGTCTCAGAGGATGAATGAGCCAGAATAAAGCGAAACATTTCTTCCCTACTTAGCATGCAAGGGAATGTTTGTTTATACCCTGTGCTTTGATCAGATTTTTGAAAAACAGATCAGTAGCTTAATTCCAAATAAAAAATAAGAAATGCACTATGTAAAGCTAATTCTTACTTCTGAGCTGTTTTACGTTATGATAATAAGCAACCTTATGTTTTGACATTTTTGGCAATGTCATAGAGCCAAAATATCCAAAATCCATATTTTCCTTTAATTTTATTAACATCTGATACCTTGGGTATGTATGAAGAAAATAAACTCATTGTGTCAATATTGCCAGATCTAACTTTTATTGCAAGATCATTTTTCTAAGTGTGTTTTTCAAAAGATTATGTGTGCTTTGGCACCAGGATTAGTGGTTTTAAAATTTGTTTTCACAAACCTCCACAAAAATATGGCAACAGAGATAAAAACTCTGGACAGAATGCAGAATAAATGGAAACAATTTCTCTGATTGAATAAAGGCTGAACTTTACTTCAGTCTGTTCAGCCTCTCACAGTCATGTTCACATCCTCATGAGATCAGAGCTCCTCACAATCGGAAAGGTACTCATCCGCACAGGTGATTGAGATACACAGTTACTCATTTACAGAGGGAAAGTTCAAAGCCAGGCAGGAAACAACTGAGTGGAGACCCAGGGTTCCTTATGGAAAAATGGCAAATTCCAGAGTTAAACTGCAGGAAGCCTAATCATTCCTGGGCAAAGCAGTGAGAAAAGACCTTCACAGTGTCAGATCTTCACAGTATGTGTTGGTGGGGTTTGGGGTTTTTTTTGGGTGGTGGTTTTTTTTAAAAAGGGGGTTTTAGGAGAGAAAACATGCATCAGGGCTGCTATCCACTGTATCTCTTCTAATTGTCATTTCTAAATATTAGGTCAGAACAATCCACATTCAGGAAAGGTCTTCCATTAATCTGAAAGAACTGGATCTGGCCTTGGCCTCTAATTTCATTGCAAGCAATGAATATCTTTTAAAATGTGTTTGAAGGCTTTTAAAAAATTCACATTTTGAATTGCAAAAGGAGCAAAATAATTTGGACCACCTGTATTCTAAGAAGATCCTAAGACTTGCATACTGCAATGGCTGTGTCAGCTTTGGCAATATGAGAATGAGAACCAAAGTCAGCTGAAATGAAAACCTAGTTTCTGAATCACTTTATAGTTTAACATGAATACCACAACATTTTTCTGGAATTTGGGGGAAAAGAAGAAAGGGAATGGAAGAGGGAGTTAATTTCTAGGCTTCAAATTCTTGCTAGGGATTAAAAACTATCAATTAAGAAAAAAGTTCACCTTGCTCCGTGAAGCCTTTTTGAAAGGTTTTGAAGTTCTGCTAGTAATGCAGAATTAATTTTCTTTTGTACCTCATACTGTCTCAGTCAGTCTGTCTTTGTCCACCCAGAATGCCCCAGTCTCCTGTATTTGGCGATGTCGACAGTTTTGCCTTCTGATCCTATGGGCTGTGTACCCATTTCAGTATCTTTCTTGCAGTGTTTCTCTTACACACCTGCTGACACTTCCTTCTGCCTTACACATCTTCAAAATCTGACTAATCCTTTGCCAATGTCCAAAAATCATCAGAAGAACTGACAAAAGGATCATCATTTCCTTTTTTTTTAATCTCCACCTGGATATGACTGGTTCCTTACTGCTTTCAGCTAAAAATTCTGCCAGAGGTAATAGGTGCAAGAAATGCCACTGAGTTCAGAAGCTTTCCAGAACTAATTAGTTCTGGAAATTGCAAATACTAAATTAGCCTCGTTTAATGTGCTAATAGCTAGGCTGTGGCCCTGTACATTGCCCGGGGCAGAAGGTGGAGTTCAGCTCTTCTGTCCTGCGTGGGCAGAGAGCAGGAACCTGCCAACTGTCTCCTAACCCGCTCCTCCTGCTGGCAGCGAACGCTGCTCCGCCAGAACCCCTCTGCCCTGCGTGCAGCAGTTCCGGCTCAGGGCGTCTGTGGCTTGGCCTCCAGTCTCAGTGGTGTTTGAGGGGAGAAATAATGATGACAGAGCAAAACCAAACTCTGTGTATTCAGTGCCTGTTATATTGTTCAAGGTGAGTGAGGAACCCCAAGTCAGGCCGGGTACCTTTCTTTTATCTCACCTCTAGTTATTGTTGGGCTTGACTTTAGGATATATATAGGATATAGGATATAGGAGGATAAATGGGGAAAAAGCCTGGGGTTGACTGGCATTTGAAATACAAGTGCAACTGCAAACTTGTTAAAAGTATCTTTCAAAAAATCCACACAACTTTACACTAAAGCTTCATAATAAAAATTACTTGATATAATATTCAGTTGTGACTTAAAAATACATAAATATTGTTGAGTCCTAAAAGTCAAAAAGCTATCTCTAATTGTTGTGCTTTATCAAACAAAGTTAGTGTCAAAATGGCAGTGATTAATGCTGATAGGAGCGCTCTAAGTTACACGGACAATGTTAGAGGCTGGGGCTGCCGTGGTATGAGCTCCGTGGTGTATCTGACACGAGTACAGGCAGCCTCCCAAGAAGGGACAGAGTTACACTGCGCACTGGTGAAGCTCTGCCACCACGGGCTTGTTTTCACACAACACAACTTGCTGTTTTCCATTTTGCCTTGCATCAGTCTTTTTAAGTCACCAGGCTGCCAGTATTGACAAGTGGTGGTTTGTGGGGTGTTTGGGGGAAAAATGAAAGATTAATCATATATCAACATGGGCTGCTGTGTGGCTGCCCTGCACAGCCATGCTAGAGGAAACACTGGTCTGGGAGCAAGGCAAGGACTGTCAGAAAATCAGCGTGGAAGTAAGATTTAGCTGAGTTAAGTGAGAAGAAAGAGCCAAAGGTTTTACAGGTATGTTCTTAAGCAACAAATGCATTACCTAAGGTCATGAAGTGAGATGTGTAGACAATTTAAGTCCTTTTGTAGCCTTTTTATGTCTTTAGAGAGAGTTCCTGGCCTAGGAGAGGCAGTTACCTGCCTCATCACTTAGTGTGCCTAACACTGAAATAGAACCTAAAAACCCACGCCCGATACCAGCAGGGAAATGAATTAAAAGTTTTGATCATGCTTACACCAACCTGACTCTACACATGGGCTGTACAGAAACGCTGGCCTGCAAGAGCTGGCTGTGGTTTCACAGCTGTTTAAGTCGCAATCACAAGATGAAATCAATGCTGTAGCTACAGCTGCAGAAATTCCAGAAATTCCTGCTCCGGGTTGCCTGCAATGCAATTCAGGGTGTGAGCCCAGGAAAACCAGTGCTAATGCTGATCTCTCTCCCTGCTTCCTCCCAAAGTAATACTTGCTTTTCTTTAAAGAAAATGTGTTTTACCCCAAATTTATCACGAAAGACCGGAAAATTAGATTATATAAACTGGCATAGACTCCATGAATGTCAACAAGCATTTAATTTCTGGGGTAATTTCTGCACTACTTGATGGGAGGAACTGCTGCTTTGTGATGGGCAGTAGGGCACGTGAATATTAAAGCGTGTGCAGTAAGACGTATCGTTACCTAGCAATTAAACTACAATATTGTATTTTAACAAGTTTGCATTGTCTTAACCATTGAATCCAGTCTGCTGGCGCTCACACTTAATGCCTTTCTTGAATGTATGTTACCTACCTGGAAGTAAAACTTTTCTGTTTTTCAAAGGTAGCATTGTTTGCGCCTTTCCAAAATTCTGGCAAAATGTATTTGGCAGTAAATTCTACAGTCAGGGACTTGTCACAGTGCTTTTAGATCTCCAGATGTTTTGCTGATTTTCAAGTCCAGCACCTACACTGTAGTTTAATTGAGGAAAAAACAGATTTTTTTTTCATCTGTCATCTCTTTATAACTAGCTCTTGGTGAATGACTAGAGAATTTATGAGACACAGATGCAGCCCTCAGCTCTGGTGATGAGATTATATATAGTGTAGTGCAAAAACTACACCCTGGTTCCAAATGCCAAGCAGTTGTTACAGTCACGTGCCATTTTTCTGAAGGAGTCTATAATACAAACTCCTCGTGGATTTCTAGCATATCACTGGGCTTATAAATTTTTCTGAGGTTAAAAATAAGATGAACAGCTCTGTCTAGTGGCAATTTCAATAACTACATCAGAAGGTCATTATTTCTAACAGAATTCAGCCCATATGTGTTGAATCAAGTGAGTTTAAAAATAGCTGGTTGGCTTGCTTTTACACATGGCAAATGCTCCGAGTACTTCTGGAGAGACACTGGATAAACATGTGAGGCCACATTCTGCCATGAGTTTTCTCCTAGTTCTTTTAAGAGATGTGCTGCATTTATTTAATTTTCACCAAAGGCAATAAAAATATGCTTTGCCACTCCTAAAGCTGTGGTTGTAATCTGTAAGGCCCTGCGCTCTCCCTCCCCCCTACAGTATTCAGTGCAGGATGTTCAAAATTCATCTCACACTCACAAGCCTGTCGTACTGTGCCGGAAGCCTTGCAGGAACAGATGTCATTTTGGTTTGGGTTTTATGCAAGTTCCGTGATACTTCCCTATGTAGTTCTTAACAAAACCACAATGAATGGGTAAATTATTCGGGACCCTGCTGGAAACTGGTGGTGAGGGATCCCCCACTTGAACAGTTTTAAGCCTGGAAAGGTCCTGTTTCAGACCGCCGCTGGAGAACTCCCTGTTTTGGGCTGTCTGTGCACTCAGCTGATGCAGAAAGCATAAGTACTTTTTAATGATTTCAAAATACCATCACTCTGTTTTCTGTGTGCCATAACGTCAGGAGTTGAGGTGGCTCCATGGTTGGGATGGGTGGGAGCACTCCGCTGGACCCGCCTGTGGCATCTTCACCTGGTCCCATCCTCTTCCACCCCACCTGTGGGCTCGGGGTGACTGGCCCCGAGGGGATGCAGGAGTGTGAGGGGGAGAGGGCTGCCTTCAGCTGCCTATGGATATTGGGGGCAAAAAAAGCCCCAGTTACAAACAGGACATTAATATAGCCCTCACTGTGGAGAGATCTCAGCTAAGAGTATGTGTGTTCAAAGGTTGTGGCCAAAGAGTAAATTATCTCTGGGCTGTTTGGTTTATACAGTGAGTAATACACGTTATCTAACGATACTGTGTATTCTTCACAATATCCCTTTGGACAGCTTGTTACAATCTGAAGGAAATTCTAAAACACTAAAAATTCTAAATCGCGTCTTCTACAAAATGTCACAAGAAGATGGGTTTTTTCCCTGAAAAATCAAAATTATTTATAAAAGTGTTCTTCAAAGAATTTCATTTAACCACGTGATTTTGGTACTGTAAAATGCATTGTAGGATATATGCAATAGGAACAAAACCATACAAATCAGCTGGTGGCTATTTTGTTAAAAATTTTGTTTTTTCTGTCTCAAAGGATGCTTTTATAAATTTGTAACAGACAAATGAGATGCATCCATAGATACTACTGCTTGTCATCAGTGTTAAATCACTGTTCTGTTTAAGCACATGGGTCCTGTGGGAAAAAAATCTTAAGTGCAAGTTAGTTCAGGTGAACCTTTGCAGAGACGTTTGAAGCTGCCAGAGAGCTAAGATCATGCCTGTGGCAACTTCAAATGGCAAGAAAAGGAAAAATTCTTCTTCTATAGCGTGCTTACAGAATATTCTCAGCTTTTCTGTAGCATGCAAAGCCACCTTTTCTACAGTGCTGATTTGCATTGTGCCTGTGTCAGTCTTCAGTAGATTCAGACTGTGTCTCATTTTTCACATTGGTACGTCATAATAAAAGACTTTCAGAGTCCTGCAAGCTTTAGATAAAAGATATTTTCATGAATAAATTCTTACATACAAGTTAGGAAAACAATGATCTTGTGTAAGATCAGTCTTGAGCAAGCCATCTGTGTTCCACCATAATTAGTTAAATGTTATAGGTGATCATCATCTTCTACTGATCCATTCCTTCACATGGATGAAATGATACTGGTTTAAATGGGCTTAGACAAACGTATTCCTCAGTTGAAAGTAATTCTACTGCCATTGGGTTGTAGAAATTTCCCTAAGCTTTGTACTGCACGAAACATTACAACATAGTCAAAGCAGAGAAACCTTTGAGTGTGGACAAGGCAAAGAATTGCATCTGAAAGGCAGCCTCTTCTACTTCGTGCCTCTGGCTTTCTGTGTCGAGGGTTTTACCCGTGGTGTTACAATGTGTGGTCATCTTGTCTGGTGACCTGTTAATAACCAGGCTAATTCCAGCATGGTTAGATAATACCAAGGTGACAGTCAGCTGCAAGGCAGGGTGATGGTGATAACCCGTTCCTTCGGTGCAGTTTGCACCTCACGTTTTGTTCAGGTTAGCACAAAGGCAAGTGGCTGGTGTTCCATTTTCCAGAAGATGAAGCTAGAAGAAGAAGCAAATGCTTACTTTATTTGCAGATGGCCTGGACATCCCAAGTTTTTGGATACAAGCTCGAGTATCTTGAGGTTCGATTAAAGAAATGTGCTGGACCCAACAGCCGGTTAAAATCCATCTGTGCTCTGATAGAGATGACTTGAGCTGCGGCATTTAGCAGCCAGTTTAAGTTTGGTATTATACCTTGCACTTTGGTCCTTAGCAGTTCCCAGGTGCTAAGGTGTTATCTCTGGTCTGTAAAGTTTTAGCAGCCTGACACCCACCTACTCCGTCTTGCTTTTCTTGCTCTGTCATACTGAGTTGTGTGCTCATCAAGATGAGAGGTTTTGGAAACCCAGAGCCAGCCCACCTGCCCTCCTCCACACCCACCCACTCCTTCTTATCTTCTTTAATTGATTCTTAGAGAATGATTCAAAGCATACTTGTACTTAAGATGTTGATGGTAAAAAAATACCTATCAAAAGGGAAAATGGGTGTGAAGGGAGAAGTTAGTGAAGTTGTTAGAATTATAATTGAGTTTTGTATTTGTGTTGTATGTATGCATATGCATCTGTGCATAGTGCTGCCTAGAGCTGAGACTACAACTGCCTGTATTAATTGTAGTAAATCAAAATAGGTAAGCACAAACAATAAAGAGATTGCATAAAGCATTTCAGGGTAGAGATTCAGCATGCTATCCTTGTCTAATGACTTCAGTTTACAGGAGGATCAAAGGTCAGAGCCTAAAAGATGGAAGATGAGCTCAGGAGAAGTTGCTTAAGGTTTCATGTGAATTGCATACAGAGGAGCAGACAGCACGTCTGTGCTGCAGTAAGAGGTTAGAGCTAAAGAGCAGATGCTGCATAGATTGCAAAACAAGTGGCACAATCCTTTTATATTTAAAACTCTCTTGAAACAAGGATTCTGCTTTTTCTAGGCAAGCAAGGCTTTATTTCTTTATCAAGGCAAGCAGGTGGAGACAGAAATAAGCTGTGACTAGCTGAAGGAGCCGTGTGCAGCAGAACTTTAATGTGAAGTCCAAACTTGCATGTTTGTCTGAAATCTCCAATGAAGCCAACAGAATTTTATAAAAGGAATGCATTCTTGTTAAATCTGTCTCCTCCCTTGCAACACCTCCACTCAGCAACGTAGCCTGCAGCCTTGACTAGCTTTTTGCATAAGCAAAGACTGAAGATAAGGAGAGAGAGAAATGATAATAGAAACCTGCAGTTTGCAAATTGCCCTGCCCAGAAAGCATTACGGACTTTGATTCAATCGCTTTCTCTGGACTATTGCTTTATCCCAGTTCTCTGCAAGTGCTTTTCACTGTGTGCCCCATCACTTCGGGTTGTTGCTTTTCTCTGTCATATACCAGATTGATTCTGGCGAATTAGGTTTTTCAGTTATTTTTGTGTGGCATTTTAAAGCTGCAAGTCCTGGATCATGTCTCCTTTTTCTCATTCTCCCCTTGTGCTGGGTTTTCTTTCTTATATGTCCTTTTATAAGTTCTGACTCATTTCACTCTCTTTGTGTGCTCTCATTTGGCATCTCCCGTGATGTCTGCCTGCCAATTCCTTGCAATCCCCATGTCGTCTTCTGCTCTCAGTATGTTTCTTGGTCGCCTGCCAATTCTCAGACTTTAAACTGCAGTATTTCTAGGATCTGCTCTCATGAGATTTTTTTCCTTTTTTATTTCCTCTCCCTTTTTAATATTTCTAATCATTTCTCCTTTGGCCCTGCATTGAACTCTCTTTAGGCACAAGGAAAATAAGAATGTTCTTTTGCAACCTGACTTGGAGCATATTGAATTCAGAAGGGTGGTATAGAGATTTGTTTAAATATATTCCTGGAGGCTTTATTCAAAGTGCAAGGGTCTCTCAGCAGCCTCTTTAAAGAGCTAGGTCTGTAGATAACCCAAAATTCTAAGTTTTAAAATACTCCAATGATCTGTATATGCGAAACACTTCCATTTGTTGACAAACTTGAGGAAGGTAAGAGATGATAGGCAGCATTACTCTAGCAGTTTTATTTCGTTCCTCCTATTTGCTATAAAGGGTGTTTTCCGCAAACAGTCATGTACAACTGAATGAGAGAAGCTCACTAATTTACAGGGGAGAAGAAATTCTGGGAATTTTTTTCCATGTCAACACTTTGATAAGTACTGCAAATTTGAAACAAGTATGGCAATTAGAATGTTCACATCTGTACCTTTTTACTAATGGCTCTTTTATTGTCTTTACAAACACATTTCCAAGCCTTCCTTTAAGCTCAGTGCTGTTTTGAAATTCTATTGCTGTTTCTGTGGTTCCAGTTTGTATCTAATGGCTGTTTTGTCTGGTTTTTTATATAACAAAAAGGGTGTATGTCAATAACATATAAACCAAACTTGCATATTTTAACATTAAATGGTCGCAGTCACTCTCTCATACTCATCTTTTCCTTTGTCTTTATCTCCGTGGGAAACAAGGGCACAGAAAGAGATTAAGATGGTGAATATAGAAATACATATGTGCTTGCAGAAAAACTTGCCAGTCTATACGTGAATTGCTCCAGTCTGCATGAGAAGTCTATATCAGACTTGGTAGCTGGATAAACATTTGTTGCAGGCTTCATTTTTAATCTGTAATATTAAGGCAGTAATTTCTCATGCAATATTTGCCACTTATAGCTAATATAATAATTGCATACTGACATATACAAATATGTCGTCTCATCCTTAGAATAGAATATTGTTTATTCACTAATCTCTTTATGAATTTGTATAAATAGGCCATATGGACATTCATTGATGAATGTTCTTTGCAAAGTTATCCCCTTCTTTTGCCATGTAATAAGTCAGTCTTGACTTAGGTGAAGTATTTGCACGATTGGAATAAACGTATGTGCTGGACTAAAAAATTGTTTAAGTCAATGAGAAGCTATAAGTCTTTCCACTAAGTTGAACTAAGTTATATTTGTATCCAATATAGATATATTTATAATCAGATCTTTCTGCCTATGGGTTTTTTGCATAATAATTTTGATCATATTGATCACTCATGATACATGACTGATCACGTAAGTCAGACACTACTTTCTTTTTACTTGATTAAATATTTATAACCTCTTTTGTAGTAATGTTACCCTCATCAAATTGCCTAGATAGGGATGTCTACATATGTGTAAATATATATTAAATATATTATTAAATATATACATACATCTGTGTATGTATATATTTAAAAATATAAATTCCATTCTACATACATGGTTTCTGTGTAGGCAGAAAAATACAATTCGCAGACATTGCTCCCAGAGCTGTTGTTTCTGGAACAGGCAGAAATAGCCCCATGGTTAGCTGTCCCATACTTCGTTCCTCCAATAGCTAACGCACAGTGTGTTTTAAACAACCCGTCAGCCATTCTCGCTGGAGCAGACATCCTTCATGCAGCAGCACTGTCCTTCGCTGAGCTGAAACCCGACCAACAGTTTAAGTTCGTGCTGGGCAAATGATGGCCCGGTAAGCTCTGCCCAGAGCACAAGCCCACGGCGCTGGCTGAGTAGCCGGCTTCCTCTGGCAGTTACACTGACCTGTCTGATACACCGCGTGTGCGGGGGATGTGCCACGATTCATGCAAGGCTGATCAACACTTACCAGCTAATACCAGCCAGGAGGTTTATTTATCTTTGCTTTAGGGTTCATATAAACTGGAACTACAGTGATAAACTGTGCAGATTTCTCTGTTACAGGCTCTTGAATACTCTCTTTATGATTGAATGGTTTTATAAATAACTGTTTTCTGTTTACTCTCATGAGTTGCAATTGACAGCAGTGGGACTCTTGTTAAAGTATGTTATGTTTCTTATTAATGCCAGATGTGTTCATCACAGCTAAAATACTGCAGTGAATACCAAAGGAATTATGCCTTAAGTGGAGTCTGAAATGTAAATCTCAGGGTACTGTTCTCCAGTGATTCATGTAAACTGTCTTTCATTTGTTTGGTCCTTAAATTCTTATATTAAAGATACCTTAAGCTGTAAGTCACTTAACAATGCTTATATTAAAAGCATTCTGCTAAAGATCACTGCTCTTTGCAGCAGCCATAGAAAACAGAGCAAGCAGAAAGGTGCCAGAACCAAACACTGAATTTTGCTGAAGGAGAAATCTGAAGGCACAACAGATTTTCTATGAGGGTTTGTCTGTGTACATTTTTCAAGCAGAGTAAGTAACAGGGCACTAGAACATGTAGTGAATGGTTGATAATTGCTGCAAGTATGCAAAGTGAAGATCAGAAAAAAGACGGTTCCTTCATGTCTGCTCAGTGGTAGGCATTAACCCAGAGAATATCGGGCAGGAATGCAAGATGGAAGGCTGTAATAGATAAGGACAGTGTGCAGTGGAGGCATCTCAGGAGTCAAAGGCAATGTGAGGAAAAACAGCGTCTGGAGCTCAGGGTCAGTTGATATTTTTGCAAATAATACGTGTTGCTTGTTGGATCTGTTTAAACTAGTTTATCTGTTACAGACCAATTTTTTGCAAGTTATTTAATTGCTGGTTGGATGAATGCTTGTAACTGCATGTCAATCACTGTTTAAAGCGTCATTTGTGTTTTTGTCCCTCAAATATCTAGCATTAATTCTGGAGTAATATGATTGGCAAGCTAACATGTATATATTATTCTGATCTGTAAACGAAAATAACTATTAATTAATGTCCAATAACGATTATCACACCAGATGTCTTAGCTGCAGTTCTATTTTATGTGGGAGAATTCAAACGGGATTGGGTCAGCAGTAATTTAGCCTCATTAAGAATGTGGTTTTTGGACTCTGATGGAGTCTTATTCCATGATTGTGTGATCTGTGAATTAATTGCATTAATAGATGTATAACCTCACCCTGTGGAGAGAAGTGAAGAGAAATGTGTACTAGATAAGTTGCTATTTGGACAAATGTCGTAATACTGTGCGTTAAGTTTTTTACGAGAGGATTTTCTCAAAAACTCAGGTTGCTGGCTTAGCTTGATTCTCAGGCATGGATACAAATCTTGCCACTCACCTAATGATAACAAAGTTAGGCTAATGGTGACAATTTTAGAAAGTTCTGGACCTAATACATATTTTGCATAACAGAACAGAATAGAAGTTGTCTTTCTCTCATAAAAGCAGTTGTGTAGATAATTTTGCCTACACTGGATTGCACCATATCCTGGCACTTTGCCTGTATTCCCAAATGGCATCAGATGCAGGTTTGTCTGGGTGCTCTCTTAAGGTCTTTTCCATATTTACTGCAAAACATGGGCCTTCCCAGCATTCTGCCAAACCAGCTGGAGAGGAGGCACAGACCCACTGGCCCTTGTATGGAAACCTGTCTGTGGGAAAGCCTCACAGGAGGGTGACCTTCGCTCAGGCTCTTCTAGGTTTACATCAGACTATAATACTTGGGAGCTGTGATGAAGTAAAATGGGGATTATGCTTCTCTAAAAACTTGGCAAAGAAAAGCAGTAGATTTCTCTCTCAAGTTTTCCTGTACCTTTAATCTTTTACTTGATCATCTGCCTCCAGGTGAGATCAGTCAGTTGTGGGAAACGCTCTGGGAATTCAGTTTAGGCAGTTTTTGGAAGTAGATGAAAAATGCTATTAGGAATGAGTCTTAAGTTTCAAGGGAGGCTTGGGGAGAAAGGTTCATCCGTTTATAATCCAGTAGTTTAACCAGGGTAACTTTTTTTGCTGAATTTTATCTCCTCAAGGACAGGGAAATCTAGCTTTCTCTTCTTCATTTGCTTTTCACATTTCTACTGCAGCGAGGCTCTTTATTGGACTAAAATAAGGTGAACAAAGAGTGAATCTAGTTATTCTGTTGCTACTAGGTGAAGTAGTAGCCAAGGTCAAACACTTTCCCACTTTTTCCACCTTCAAAGCTTTAGTCATACTACATTTTCGGCTGGAGGCTTGTGAAGGTTAGTTGGAAACAAGCTTATCGGTCTAGGAATGTAAGTCATGGACCTCTTCAGCTCTTTATCGAACATAAGAATTTGAATGCAGAAGAAACAATGGATTAATAGGCCCTGGATGCTTACGTCACAGATGCTATAATGTCTATTACTGTAGCATACAGCACAATGGATCCTTGAGCACGCATCTGACTATAAGCCTACAATTTCTTTGTACATGAAAAATAAACTGGCATTGTGTATGGTGAGGCACTAATGAGTTGGGTGCTGATGAGGGACAGGGGCTCCTGGCTGGACACTGGCTGAGCGAGAGTGTCCTGCAGCAAAGGAGAGAATCTTTTCCCTTTTTCCTTTCTAGCAGGGAAAAGGCAACAGTGAAACCGTTCTCTGAAGCTACTCCAGTGTGATTTCTGATGTAGCTTCATGAACCTTTCTGCACCTGCTAATTTTTCCATGAGGTGAAGGAGATACCAGGTACATTAGCCTGTGCTCAGCTTTCCTGCTGTCCATCCACGTGCTTACAAAACAAACCAGTTCTCTGCGGAGCAGACGTGGTGTATGGCTTGCTCACATCTCCCCAGTGAAAAGTACTGTTGGCTGTGTTCAGTTACATCTTTGCTTGAAGACTGGTGAGCCATTGCCCACCAGCAGCAAGCAGATAAGAAGACATTTGTATCTTAATGGTTCCTGGAAAAAAGTCTAGTATTCTAGCTAAGGTCCCGGATGGGACTCAGAACACTTACTGTGAACATGACTTAGATTTGACTGATGCATGAACAGCATCTCTTGTAGACTGGGGACAATACTGCATGGCCCTGGGACCACTGGGAGGCCCACCTTACACACAACAGAGGGAGCCACATGGCAGCTGTGCTGGGGAATGGACCATAACGAATTCCTTGTAACTGCTGCCCTGCCTGAGTCCAGTACTGCAGCTAGGCATGGCAGAAGGCAAATGAAGAAGCCTGACAGAAACTCTCTCTCAAACCATGGAAATCAAAACAGAGGCCTTATTTATTAAAATGATTAAGTCATGTATTCGTTTTCACTGACTGGGTTTTTGGCCTGTGAATACAGAACTTGGAACTGCCTGTTCCTCACTTGTTTTTCCACGTCTCAGACATTCTCACTCCAGTCATGTTTTGTTCCATCTACATCCTTTTCCCCATAAGAACACAGTGTCTGCTGAGCACTGGCTTTATAAAAGGAATTAAACTCTAAGGCAGGACACTTGTGCTTTTTGTCTTACCTTTAATAGGTGTTGAAATATATAAAATAATTCCTATGTTTTTTAAGAATCATAGCAACCAACCCTACTTTACATGTTACTATTTTTCTTAAAAGGACTCCTTTACTAATTTTACTCTTTAATAGTGTTTATCACAAATGCACATTGAAATCTATTCTGTTCCATTCTGTTTTTTCAGAACAGTCTTTTCACTTCTCCTTCTCCAAAGAAAACAAGAATGGACAAAATGTGAAGCATGTGTAAGTGAAATGATGGTGTACAACCTTTGTGGAGAAAGTGATTCTTTTTTTTAGTAAAAAAAAAAGTCCTGAAATCTTTCTCTTAATGGATTCAGAAGTTGCCTGCCTCCTTGCTTGTTAATGTGGGTCTATTGTAACTGCCAGCTCAGCTGCCTCTGTTTAGCTTTGTGAAGAGCTTTTCATACTGTATTTTTGAAATACAGGACTAAAACCATGCTGAGCTTTTCTTTTATCCTGACATGAGCTTTTATGTGTGTGCAGTGGCTGCCTTCCATTTGCTATCTTATTCTTTAGTCCTGGGCAAAGCTCCATATGTTTTAGAAATAGACAGCCCTACCATCCTGGCATCACCTCTGGTTACTAGGAGCTTCTGGAGGGAGCAACCCATTTTTTGATTCATTATTTGCCTGTCCTCCCTTTGCATAAATGAGAGAAATATCTGTTCCCTCTGGAAGGGATAGGGACAATGGAAAATAGTACCCTTCTTGATAAAGAGACCTCAGACTCTTTGTCAGTGACAAGTCAGCTGTGAACATTTGTATTTCCCCAAACAAACATGTACTGTACATATATGCTGATAGTCTATCAAATATCCTTAACCCCAGCTGCCCTATCCAGCAGGTTTGGAAGTATGCAAGGCATGCAGGTACTAGCAATGATGGGCTGAGAAAAAATGATCTATGACAGAGTGATTTCTAAGCTAACTAACTTTTTAAGAAAAGTATATGTGATTTTATGAACACATACAGGTACTAATGAAAATAAACATGCTAAAAGAAGAAAAGAACTTGTTTTAACTTTAGCTTGCTAAGCAACATGCTTGGCATTGTTCTGTACCTCTTCTTAACTGTCTGAGTAAAGAAATCAAGAGCTGAATAGGCAAAAAGCCAGAGCTCCCCTTTCAGCTCTTTTTCCCTGTGGGACTGCCATATCATTCAACAGGGGACTTTTCACATGCCTTTATAGCCCTGCCAAGGGCCTCTTGAATCCTTTCTGTACAGCTTGCTTACAGCTTCTCCAGCAGTCCCATCCTTGGTAAATGAGACGTGGCCATTTGGTCTCCCCTTTCAGCTTTGGTGCATTTCTGTAAGTGTCAGGAGCAGTACAGTGACATCTCTCCTTGTCCCTCTTCCTGTCCGCGTACCTTTCTCTGAGCCCGAGTCTCTTATTTTTGAGCAGAGCTTCATGTGAAAGCAAGTCTGGGAAAGCCAGGCAGCTGTGGATGCATTTGGTGATTGTGGACAGAAGGAAGATAGATCACTAGGGAAAAAAATACGTGCATATAAACATATATATTTCTGTGTCTAAAATTCCCAAATAATTCATTAACGGAAGTATGTAGAATAAAAGCAGTGTTTAAATGTTCATCCCAAAATAATGCATCCCTCTTTCCTGTTTCTGAGATGAATACCAGTGTACAGTGCCCTCGGTATGGCCTGCGGCCATGTTTCCGCTACACGGTGATAGAGTAAGGGCAGGGGATTTACCATGTCGCTTGGCTCCTGCTGGCCTCTCTTAAGTATGGTGAGGACTGCCAACAAGATCTCGGAGGCATGTATTATCACATGAGTGAAATTCCCATTACAAGGATGGAGCCAAAGGCTTGCAATTTTAAAATCTGATTTCATATTTTTAATGGATTAAGGCCATGCTTTTATTGTGCTTTCCTCCAAGGAAAAAAAGAACTAGAAATGTACATTGTGAAAAAAAAAGCGAATTATAAGATTTGAGATAGTTCAGGCTGATCTTTTGAAACAGACATCATCTAGTGTAAGGAGCAGAGTAGCTCCAATCTGTTGCTCTAAATTTTTTGAAGACTGTGCAATTAACTGAAACGTGGAAAAAAATCATTTGTATGGGGTTTATAAAAGCAAGGTCTTGCAGGATTAAGATGCATGAAACTAGAAAGAAATATTTTCCTTATCATTACCTTCTCCCTTTCCGTATTAATTTCCTATTTGTATTGAACTTCGCATAACAAATGCAGATTTTTAAACTGAAGACTTTATTTCCCTGCTGTTTTTGAACTCTGTGTGTGGTGACATAAAATAGAGGAGAACTGAGAAACCTTTTTTTTATTTTTTTTTCCCCACAAAACTATTTGGATCAAAATATAAACAGTGTATATAATGCCAAATATATTTGTACTTAAAATGCCTCCAGGTGCAATAATGCAAGGAGTTTATTAAACCAGGTATGGAGTGTTGTTAAAATACTGTTTTCTTTCTGAAATCATAACCATGAATTGACTCAGATGGGTAATTAAGAATCAGAATTTGACTGTGCCAAGGGCAAAGAAAGGTTTCTAATTATATTGTAATTTAAATAAATCTTTCACTCAAAGTAGGACTGTGAGAAACACTATTTTTAGACTTAAATTTTAGAGCAGACCTCTTTGTTGTGATACAATGTACTTCTAATGAATCTCCTGTGTTTCAAAGATCAGCTTTCAAAAATTTTGTGTCATGGAAGCCTTCATATGTTTTTTCCTCGATTGGAAGCATCTCAATTTTTGTAGCTTTAGTTTTGGATGGCTAGTTACAGTTAAGTAGTTTAGTCCAAGAATATTAGTGTGGTTTTTATCATTGTGATTGGACTGTTCTGTTAATGGTTTACTTAAAACAAAGATATATAGTTGCTGTGGAGTTTGCTGGCTAGTCATAACTATCTGGAGTATTTCAAGTATTTCTAGGTTTTCACTCACAAGGATAAGAACATCTGCAGCTGGTTGTCCTTTCTAATGTCTCTTACTTCTGGCTTAAGTATTTCTCTTGGAATTCTCAGGAGATTTGGGAATGGCTTTTTAAACTTTAAATTACTGATTAGTTATAGCCTGACACCTAGCAGGCTATTCTGACTGATACTGTGCAAAAAAACTCCATTACAAAGCCTATTAAAATGAGTGAAGAGGCTTCCAGTGCCTTGACTAAACTGCCCTCTGTTCACCTATGGCAGAAAACAATTTATTTCAAACTCCTTGCAAAAGGTTTTGATTATCATTACCAATGTGGCCAAGTTAGAAAGGGCCATCTAGACTTGTTCCCTGTACACTGTCACGGACTATTGATGCAGCTATCGTGAATACGGCTGACGTCTGCCAAAGGTCTCTTACAGAGCACACCTGGATTCTGCCCTCGGTGGGAGCCAGGTGGCTGCTGCTGGCGATTGGAGCATTTATGATACGGGGTAGTGGTTAATAACCTACACAGCAGTGATTAGTATTCTGTATCTGGTCAAATGTTTCTGCCTTGTCTTCAGATAGGATCTGAGTATTTCCAGTTCTTGTGACTTTTTGGTGCTGAGTGCTTATAGTAATGCAAAAGATGTCTATTTCAGAATCGGTTGCCTCATAGTCTGAGGTACTACAGTGAATGTTATCATTACTAGGAATAAAGTTAAACATCAACAGCAAAGAAAAGAGAATCAGGGTACAAGAGGAAGGATCACATGTCCGTTTTGTTAAGGAAAATGCACGTCTTCATGTTCTGCAGCAAACGTTCATATGTTTATTTAGTGTTTTAAGTTGTTCTACGCATCGTTAATTCCTCTAAGAAGTTATTTATTTTTATCGCACTAAAAAAAAATAAAATAAAAAAAGCTGTCATATTCTTTATAGTGGATGATAGTTGATTTGCACTTTTCTGTTTCTGTAGATGACCTAAATGCAGTGTTGAAGATACTGAAGGACTCCCCTCTACATCCCAATTGTACATGATGAACTATAATTTTTATTGTATACCCATTGGATGCACTTAAATCTATGTAGATTTGGCATGTATAAAATAAGCTTAAAAATTAATTCTAAATCAGTAAACTCATTTAGGAGTATTTACAAAGGAGTTTGGACAGGCTTAATTGAACGGATCATAAAGAATTATTAGTTATACAGCTCAAGAGGTGTGGATTGTGCCATCGCTCAGAGTGTAACGTAAGACGAAATTCCTTTCCTGTGAGCTTTACTGCATGCTTGTTGCCAAGTCACAAAAGTCCATAAAGGCACACGCAAACTAGCATACAGTAAAATCCATAAAATGTATCTTGATGGAGAAACATCTTGCTTGACAAAAATGAACATTTTCTCCTCTTCAGCACATGAGAGTTCACCACTTGCAAGCATTTGTATCTGATATTTAACATCCCTGAGCCGGGTCTTAAAAACAATTCCTTTTATCAAAGAGCCTATACAACTCAAAGTGAGATGACTAAGATAATTTATTTGGTTATTTTGCTACTTGAAGAATTGATTATGATACAGAGCAAGTAGGTATCAAGCTAGGTAAACTGGCTTGTAGCACACGTTCTTTTCTTTTCTCTTAGAGAGAGAAACATGTTCTCTATTTCCTTCTAGCTTCTGCCTTTTATGACTGAAAAAACCAAGAACAAAAACCACATCATAACATTGCCTAGGAATGTTATCCATTGCTTCAGTAACCTCCCGTTCAGCCAGTGAACACACTGACACTGCAGTGTAGTAGTTTGAAATGTTGGCCTGACAAGTGCCAGGTTAATTCAGTACTGTAGGACAGAGGATGCCAGCAATTGAGTTTCTCTTTTCTTATTTGTCCAATTTTTTAAGAAAGAATGTGCAGAAACAAGAAGAACAGGAAGCACTTTACAGTATCATAGACAAACTGCTGCTTGCAGTTATCTTTTTAGGTTTTCCAAGTTACACAAAGGTTAAATTTTTTTTTTCTTGCTTTCAGACTGCATTTTTAAATATTTTCAGCCACTTTGTCTTTCATCTCCTGAGAAAATTTGAATAAAACTGTAAATGAAACATAAGCACTTTGACATGACACATGAATCCAGATGTGTATCTAACAACACAGAGCTGGCTAGGAAGGAGCCAGGCAAAACTTTCTGAAAGCTGTGAAGAAACATTCTTGCTGTATATGTGTGTACCTTAATCCACTCTTACCTTTTTTTTTCTATACCCCAGAGGAGCATAATTCAACATTTAAAAAAAATCCATACAAAATATCAGCCTGTAAAACTAAAAATCCAGAGCACAGTAAGACCATGTACAAATATAAGCAGTGTTGTAACAGGAACCACAATCCACAGAGCTCCTTCTAATCATTCAGAAGACCACAGAGCATTGTCACCTATGCTGTAAAACCACTGAGAAGTCTCAGTCCATGTACTAGCTCAAATAACTTTTTCCAGCTCCCTAAAGCTGTCTGAAAACCAGCACTGCTCACAGTTGCTGCTTCGCTTAATGGATCATGAAAATGTCCGAGGTGGTGTCCTAGTACCTTCACGGCTCTGGTTCTGTTTCCTCAGCCATCAAGCGAGTCCCATGTCCGCTTCCGGTTTCAGGTACTTCTAAGGCCACAAAGTCAGTGGAACTCAGCTAAGTAAGTCCTCGTCCTTTGAGAAAGGCTCTCGCCTATTATTCCCAACTAGGTAAAGTATGTGGACTTGACACTGCTGAGCAGCCTGCTCTTTGTTAGGCCCACGCTTATGCACGCCGGCCAGCTGACCTGCTGGAATAAATAAGTTCGCATTACTCTCATGCTAAGTTTTTTCAGAGTAACTTGAAAAGTATTTAGACTCTTTATTAACATTTATAAAACAAATTATGCTCCACAGCAGCTACGCTGGGCAAGGTTTATGCTTATTTTGGGTCCAGTATTGCCTCTCTGGAAGAATGCCTTTTTCAAGGTCTTGATCACCTTCAGCTTGATAAAATTAGGATAAAATTAGTCTGTGACTAATTTTGAAACCAACTGACAAGCAATTAAAATGTTTTGTCTATGGGGACTTGTTTCACAGATAAAATTAATAATCTTGGCCAAATTTACTACTTAGGCAGAGCAGACTAGCTGTTCCTCAGACAAAGGCCTGTGGCAAAACGGTTTTTGTCTATCCACTTCTTTTTTTTTCTTCCTTTTGAATCCAGTGTTCTTCTCTTTTGGGATTCTGTTCTGTTCTTGGCTTACTAAGTGTCTCTGCCCCATCTTCTCTGTTTTTAGTCTTGTTAGAAGTGTTGTATGAATTCTGAGACTTCTCACTCTGCTTCTAACTTGCTGTTGTTTCAGCTGAAGGTCTTTCTGTTCTTTCCTGCAATATTCTGTTTTACATACCCCCTCTCTTTGTCTTCCTCATGACTGCATGACTGCAGTTCTAGAATTTTTATTGTCAGAACTACCATTTACAAACCATGCAATAGATGTGCTTCGTAAATTGTGCTTCTGTAACACTTTGTGGTACTGAGACCTGTGCAAGCACATTACCATCTCCGTCTGTTGAGACATTCACCAGTGCTTCGCTGCTGCTGGAGGAAGTACTTCCTGGTATCTGTTACAATGGGAGATGTAGTGCTAGCGAAGGTGTGTTTGAAAATAAACCCAGATTCTCGGCTAGTGCTTTTACTCATCTGCACTGAGCACAGGCCGTCAGAAAGGAGATCTGAAGGGACAGCTGGAGATCTCCTTTGTGCAGGAGAGATATTAAGGAACAGAAAGCTCTGGTGTTGCCAGTTTTATATTTCTTATTGCAGCACTGATGTCGCAGAAGTGGGGCCTGAAGTGTATGACTCCCTGACCAATCCTTCTTTATATAATGACTCCTGGCTGGTCATGGGCATGTCATGTATGTGTTCATGACTTGACAATAAGCTGGGGAGAACGGTTCTTACCAGCAGAGCAAAGTGCAGCGACAGCACTCAAGCTGACCAGGTAGTGAGACAAGTACTTTTAAGAGATGCACGAGTTGCTTAGTTAATGCTTGTGCTTTCAACATAGGAGTGCTATGTCTAAGTGCTGTGATGTGCTTTGGGGTTTTGTGTACTTGTTTTATATGTACATACATAGACATATATACACACATTAAAACATGTAGAAGTTAAGTATAAGAATTATTTTGGTAGAGCTATACGGGTTCTTGTGCATTGCACATCTAATTGTGTTCACTATAAATAGTCTGCTATCTTAATTAACACAAAGTTATTTAAGAGATGTGAATGATCAAAATTATTTCATAAGGGCTTATTGTCTGAAGAAGAAAGATAATCAGTTCTGAAAATGGTGGTGTAGGGGATGAGAAAATGGAATGTTCAGTCTGGGGTGTGTCTTTTCATTCTTAAGGATCTTTTGAGAAGCAGAGATATAAATGAACTTTTAAGTTCTCTATGGTAGGTTAGAAAATAAGCCACTGGCAAGGTGAGGGATTAAGAAAGGATTTAGATAATACAATAGAACGTATTCCCAAATGAGAAGAACACTTAAGTGACTGCTAGAAAATAAGAGCATGATTCTGACTGGAAAGGCGACAATTTTAGAAAACCTGATCTTAGAGAAACCATATAGCTGAATTTTGGCACACACAACAACAGACTAAATCCCACTAATTAAAATGTATTTGAGCTAATTAGTGGGTTCAGAGTTGAATTTGGAACACTTACAATAGCTTGAAGAGGAAAGATAACAGAAGAAGTGCCCTTTTTTCAAAATGTTTAGGAAAGGAACAATCTTACATATACTGCTATTGACCAAAAAAAAATTATTACCGAAAGACTCCTTGCACATTATTTGGACAATATATTGTACATAGTACACTGCCATGTAAGAAGGACTCGTGAAACGTGAGAACGACCTCTCACTAAGTAGACCAGGGAATTCTATCTAACTCACGGTTATTCAGATCCATTTAGTCCTATTGGAGCCAAAATCATGGTCTTGTTGAAGTCAATAATAAAACTCCCACAGCCTTTCACAGAATCAGGATCTCACCCGTTATGCATGCGGTGATGCATAGTTTCCACTGAAGGAACTTCAGCCAAGAAGCTAAGTGAAGCGTGGAATCTGAGTGTAGAGAGTACAAATGGGAAACTTGAATTTAAGGAGGAAAGGCACACTTCAGAGTTTCAGCTCATTAGAGAAAAAAAGATACAAGCTTCCATGCCTCACACTCCAGATTTCCTCATTTTCTGATTCTGTTGCTATGGCATTCATAAAATTCCAGCATTTTAATGCAGCAAAGGGGAAATCTGGTGCATGGGTTAATCAGTTGTCCAGTTGTTTGAAACTAAACCAGGTTCAGCATTTCTGAAAATCAGCCCAATTTAGGTAAGCCATTAAATAGGGCTTACGTGTCTAACCTGAGAGATTCAGGTTTGAAAATCTCAGCCTCCATTTATAACAGCAACCCCAGCTGTAGAGACTGCAGCACTAAGTTCAGAGGGGTCCTGTGGAGTTACCTGGTATGTAGGTTCAGCAATCAGCAGTGGGCAGGTGCAACCATGTCTCAGTTGAGACTTTGAAGCTGCAGGGTGGATGGGCCAAGTCCAACGACACAGCGAAGTCTGGATAGTCATGGCAGATCAGGTGACTCTCCATTTCTGACTGCAAAGAATGACAGTGGTGAATCAAACCCATAAATTATTATCAATCATTAAGGAAGCAGATCAAAAACACAGTGGTTCTCCTTTTTTTTTTTTTTAATTTCTGTTTGAGCAGAATGTTCATTCCTTAAAAAAAAAAAAAAAAAAAAAAAAAAAAAAAAAAAAACACAAAAAAACTCCCAAACCCCCGAACTTAAGGAATAAGAAGCAGCTCTTTGTAGACATACCCACATTAATGATCCACTCTTGCTCCTGTCACTTGTTCAGGCATTTTCTGTGCAACATCCAGACAAAGAAGGAATAAAGAAAGAGCAGACATAGGAAATAGCATCCTTTAGCTGCAAAGACATGTTTTTCCAGGCTCCCAAGCTTTCTTTAGTTTCTAATAGCAACCACAAAATGTCTTCAACTATGGCAAGCAATGCTTCAATCCTTTTGTTAGAAAATGTATGAAGTACCTTATCTTCCTGCTGTTTAAAGAGCAACATCTTCTGAACTATAGTAATCAGTTAAAAGAGTTTATATCTACATTTTTCAGAGACTTTTCCTTAACTGTTATCCTATAGAAAGGATGTTCTTAGATTCCATCTCTATTATTGAGATGGAATTCACTGACAGAATTTCAAACATGTAAATGGAATCCTAAAACTGGAAGAACTGATCTCTGGACCCACTTCCAATGCAGTAAATGAAGAGACATTATCAGGAAAGACTGCTGTTAAAGTATCTGGGTAACAAGTAATACCAGCTTAAGTGTTAGTAAACAGAGGGTTATATTTATGATCATGTAGACAAGAAATTCATAACTTCCATTATAAGAATCAAAGAGGTAGCGGTACCTCAATCATTAGTCATGTTTCTCAGGGTACTCATTCTTTCTTACTCTTTTTCTGCTGTTCTTTTCCAAGCTACATCCCAGTTTAACAGTAGAAATAGCATCTTGTTTCAACTTGGATACTCCATGAGCATTAATGTGATTTGTTTTTCCCCTAAAAGCTTTTAGTTAATGCTGCAAAGCTTTCTACTAGTGCTAATTTTTTAACAACAGCAAAAACAATTAAGAGGAAACAGAAATAAAGAACCTGTCTTCTGCTGTCTTTGATCTATAGTTAAAATTTAGCTGACCATTATTCAGAGTAAAATCTCTCACAGTCTACAGCTGTATAGAAAAGAAAGGGGGGGTGTCTACATGGCGTGGCTGTAAGTGCATTGAGACTGCCTGTGTTGCTGGAGTAACAAGTGTCCTCGTCAGTAAAATTCTGCTACTCTCATTGGCAAGAAGCTCCGCTGCCTTGCAGTTCATGTCCCTGCCAGAGTAGAGAAAACAGTAACAGAAGTATTTCACCAGTGGCCTGGCTCCATCACACTTACATCTCGTCTTTTCTTCAGTTTGTAGTGACCTCTGTCACTCCTGTTGTTGTGGTAGGGTTTTTGTGAGACAGTAAGTGTCTTATTCCTTCATGCATGCTAATTATGAGATCGAGACTTGCACTAATCTTCTGAGAACAGTTGGCTCTTTTTCAGCTGACTGTAAACAGACTGCCCCAAGTCATGAAGAGAGAAGAGTTTAAAAAGAATGTTATTTATATTAATATTTCATAGCTGCCAGTTAATACCGATGGGACGTAGAGTCGATTTCCTTGCAGATTAAAGAGCAGCTAGGCATTTCTCTTAGAGCCATTTCGTGCCCTTCACCTCTGCTTGTAGGCACTGAAGGGGACAGATGTTGCTGAAAAAGCCAACTGCTGGAGGCTGGCGGCAGCGAAAGACTTGCAGACCCCGCACAGCAGCGAAACTCATCTGCACAGGTCTGCAGTTTTAGGGGCATGGCTAGTTTGGGACCTGGTTTTGGGAAAGGACAGTTTCCAAAGTAATGCTACCCATGGCACATGCACAGGAATTATTTCTGCTGCAGTCAGTTTCCACTGACACAGGTTCTCGCTTCACACCTCCTTACACCCTAAACTGACTGGGAGATAGAGAGGACTGATAAAAGTATGAATTAAGAAGCACTGATACAGCAAACAGAATAAGTCAGTTTATTTAAAAACACTGAATTACAGGGGTTTCCAGAATATCTCCAGGTATTTGTGAGGTTGAAGAGCTATAGCCCAGCACACACCAGAGAGACAGCCCTGAGCTTCATTATAGATTTTAAATGTTTCTGAAATTGAACATACAAAATGTCCAAGTACTTTTCTTCCTCTTCTGCTGTTTGCCAGAAAGCACAGTCGCAACATGAAAATCTTAATTTCATCTTTACATTAAGATCTTAAAAAAAGTTATATATTAAAACCTGTAATGTCTCCAGAGCTATGTTTAATCTTACTATTATTTGTTGGCTTGTTACCTTGAGAGAATCTCTCATTTGTATCTAAGTGACAAGATACAATTGTGCTGTACTGAGTGGGAGAGAAGAAAATGGTGTATTTAATATATCTAAAATATGTAGAGTATGATAGTGATTACACTGACATCTATTAAAAATTATTCTACAGGACGCATACAATGAGCTCTGCATTTGGGACTGCAAAGCACAGACATTTAATTCACAAATAAAGCCAGAGTCTCACTAATGCTTTCTCTCTCTGATTTCACAGAGAGGAAAAGTATGCTCTTGATTTGGATGTGGGGAAAAGATGAATAATCCTCCATTTTCCATGGGACTTTTTCAGGGAATGACCACATTCACCACTGAAAATATCTGTGCACGTCTTCTAATCTCTATCTGCCTCATACTGGTTATGATAAGCATAGTCTTCTGGATATCAAGGAATGTCTAGTGGCAAGCGGGTATAGAAATGCTTTCTGGTTTGGTGCAAATTCGTAACACTAGCTCTTAGGTCTTTTCTACTAGCTAGGAAATGGTGGATTGACTTAAAATTTTCACTAGTAAATGTTCAAGGTCATTAACTGGATTAACCCGATTGCTGTGAAGGCACGGCTGAAAGCTTTACTGGCAGATTTCTTCCCTCCACATCACGGGGTGTACAGTCTTTCAGGTGTTACACTTGGCAAGCGACTGTGCTTTGTCTGTAGCAGGCCCTACAGAAGGACATGCTCTCCCTGCCCGTACTTCGTTCATTTCAGGTTTTTTCACTTCTAGAAAAGTACCTCAGTGATTTTATACTGAGACCTTGCTTTGTATGAGGTGTTACATTTAAATTTCTCTCCTCTCTTAAATTATATAGTTGATTTTACTTTTCTTGTGATGGCAATTTTATTGTAAGGGTTTTATTTCTTTTTTACTGTGTATGAAATCGAACACTGAGGTGGCTGTTGAGAAACAAAAATTATTCTTGTAATTGCATCATAGTTAATAAGTATGTGTAAGAGAATAATCTTGTAAAAGCTGATTACCTCAGTTATTAATAATTGGGATTTATGACTTAAGTAATATGCTGCAACTATATCTAATTCCTTAACAATTTCGTGTGGAAAGTTGAAAGATAATTTTAGAAATAATCCTGAGCGTGAATTTTCTTTATAATTAATGCATAAGGCTGTGAAATCCGAAGTGACAACTAAACTACCATTTTAGATTATGCCTGTGGCTTTTCCTTGTGTACTTTGGCTGTTTGAAGTTGGTGTGGCATTTGTGAGACAGACAAATTTGTCAATTTTAATTTCATTGTGCTTTGCTTAATGTTATTTTCAGTAAGATTTTTGGTTTTCCTGGATTCTTCTGGCAAAAGAGTTAATACATCTGAAGTTTATGTGCGCATACACGTGGCTGGCTGTTCCTTATGTTTTCTTCTATATTTTTTTTCTGATTGTTTACTACCTACTAAACAGGCTTAGTATAAATAATATTTTTTAATATCTTTAAAAAGATAATAGAGCACTTTTAATCTACTCTGTTTTTTTCTGATTCAGTGATGTATGTCTAGAGAAAGTCTAGAGAAAACAACTAAAAACCTAACAATTTTTTTTCTGGCCCTTCTCCCTTCAAGTTTATCCAGGAGCTTAAGTGGGTGCCCATCTTTATATAAGACAGTTATTTTGTTGAACTTGAGTTGGAAAATTTGCACTCTCGAAGTTAGGCATGTGTTCATGCACCAGAGTGGACTGTAGCCTGCATGAGGCTACCCCTGGCCCTTTCTCCTCCGATTCCATACTCGTGCGTATGTTTAGAGGGGATTTGGTTAACCAGCCTTTGCAACACAGTTTGCCATCAAGTCTGATGAAAGCCCTTCTCTTTGTTACAGTTCTCTCCTCTTTTCTAATTAAATTCCTTTCCTGTAACAAACATGATCATCACCTCAGCTTTCAAACTTCCTAAGTATCAGTTCATGATTTGGCATCTGCCAAGTAGAAATCTGGTGGGGTTTTTTGTTAAACATACTCTCAGGGAAACGAACCACCCCTTGCCCCTGGCAACTACAGTGACTTGAACAGTCTTCTCCATCTGTGTGCTTTTTCTACCCTGAGGACAGAGCTCTCCTCCCTCATTCAGGAACCGTCTGTGTCACAGATGCACAGGGCCAGTTCCGCATCCCCAAAACTCTCCTACGAACCAGGGCCAGTTCCGCATCCCCAAAACTCTCCTACGGACCCCGCCAGGTGGTCCCTGGCCCTACAGAACCCTGGAGCGCCTGCTGGGTCACAGGGCTCCATCGGGTGAGGCATCTGCCGTAGGGTATTGCTGGTGTGTGTTGCAGGCCCAATCTCCACATCAAAGCTTTTTTGTATTACTCTTTTTCAGTTAAAATCTGTGGAGAAATCAAGTTGGCATCTTGCAGGCAATGAAAGCAAAGTGCCCTCTCAGCCAGGCAGGAGGAAACGCCTTCAGCCTAACAAAGCCTTCACCCCCCCAGCTGCTTACCTGCTTCCTGAGGGTCACTCAGATGTAAACGACCTGAATATTTCACCACTAATTGGGATGACAGAAAACCTGAGAGTGAAGGCCAAGATTAACACAGGTTTTTCAGGGTGAGGTCATTTGTCAGAATTCCCAGCAGATTCACGGTTGGTCTCCTATTTTCTTACCAAAAAGCTGCTCCTTTTCCCAGCTTTCCCCCAGCACTTGGGCAGCTGGTGAGCCAGCCTCAGCTGGCCAAGGCCCTCGCTTTCCTGACGATCGAGCAGGTGTGCGGGCAGAGGGGTTGGCACAGCTGGGGCGGCACATGGGCAGCGGTGGCATTGCCGCACATGACCTCTGACAAGGATAAAATCAAATATTTTCCCAGTGTGGAGGGTTCTTGTGCATTCCTGCAGCAAAAAGACCACGGCTGTCATTATTAGGAGCTGCACGGGTTAGAATCATAGAATTGTTTTTCTTGGAAGGGACCTTTAAGATCATCAAGTCCACCACTAAACCATGTCCCTCAGCACCACAGCTACCCCTGGGTGAGCTAGAGAGATGGGCCCGAG
>VYZM01011224.1:676321-688359 GCA_013398915.1 Dromas ardeola | reverse complement strand
ATCGCTACAGCCTAGGGTGCACCGAACCTTAATGTCCTCAATTTCCCCGGTGTGAGGGAGAGGAGGGGACGGTACTTGCTGGTTACTCAGTCCTGCTTTTTACGGTCACTAACTGAGGTGAGGAGTGCGGGCAGAGCTCGGATCCTCTCCGCTAACGAAGCTTTTTCAACGTGAAGGGAGCAGATGAAGGAGAGGGACTGGGATGTAGCGCACAGGGAGGAAAAACATCCCCCCTGGGGAAGGTGTCCTGTCAGGGTGGGATATGTGTTTGTGTCCACCACCAAGGAGGTCCCTCGGCTGGTTGTCCCAGCTCAGCCCTCCCCTTTCCCCTGTGCCACCCATGCCACATCTCCCAGCCCGGCCAGCGCCAGGGCCAGGCCCCTGGGGAGGGAGCAGTATGGTGGCTGGTGGGCAGCAGCCCCAGAAAGATGAGGTTTGCAACCCTGCTTCAACACTAAAACAGCCACTGGTTTGAATTTGGACCAACATCCAAGGTGTTGGTACCTCTGTAGGTGCCAACTTTTGGTACCTCTGGTTTTCTCCAGGTGACGTCTCAGTGTATTTTGAGGTGGGAGAGCAAGCCAGGGAGGGGGTTCAGTCAGCAGCCCTGCGTTTGGAGAAGGTTTCTTTCAAAAATCATCATGTCTGTTTGGTTTTAAAATTCACCGCTAATGCTTTAAGTGTAGCAAGTGCCGTAAGCCAGCCTTTAATCAGCCTGTGCGTATTTTAAGAATTGTGCCAACTGTTACCGCCTCAGAGATACCTGGAGATTTGGCCAAGAGAAGCCTGGCCTAGTTTTTCAGGGCAGCTAGCAGTGCGTTTTCATTTCCTTATTTAACGTGCGCTTCCCCAGTCTTATTTTTCAAGGGGTTTTCTTTGAAAGGTTGCAAAGCTCCAAGCAACCCATTAATGCATGGGGGAAGAGAGAAGTCAGGGTGTAATATAGCAATAATGCTTGCAGTTAGAGGTATACTAAGAACTGGACTTCAGCCGTGGATGGAGTATGGCGTGGTGGGGTGCGGGAGGGTCACCCCTGGGTGAGGGGACTTGCGGCCTGTGAAAAATAAGTGTAGAATTTATCAGTGAATTCCTTAATGCCGTAATATCGGTGCAAGTCTTTCAGAGAAGTGCTGGGATCTACTGTCTGGGAGGGAGCTGGGAGAAGGTTAGCTCTGTGACGGCAGCTTGGTCCTCTGGGGTCTTTGGTTGTAGTTGTGCAATGCTGAAGGCAACATCCAGCGCCTAGTGTGGGACTGGCACAACTTCCCTAATGAAGACAAGGCTTAATTGGGTAAAATCGTGGCAAGAACATGTTGGGGTTTAATCATTTGCGTATCAGAAACTGTTAAGCTGTTAGGCTGGGGGTTTTGTTTGTGTTACACAACTGATGTGGTGGAAACGATTACTCATCTTTCCATTGCAGCTCTCCAGACGGGGAAAAAGGAATATAAAAAGGCTGAGGGATCTGTCCTGACAATCCTCTGGATCTCAAGCGTGCCAGGCAGGCATCCCAGAGCCAGGAAAGAAGTGCTTGGCTTAGCCAGACCCCTCTGGAGCTCTGACGTGGGAGCGCGCTTGCAAATGGCCCCACTCATTATCTACCCACATCCCTGCGAAACGAGGTCTTTCCAAAGCGGGCACCCCGCTTCCAACAGTAGCACGCTTGCTAATCAGGCTCTTGGTCAATGTGTTGTTATTCCCAGCATCACACCACTACCAAAATATGCAAAAAGCATCTCTCAGAAGTAAAAGGACTCCATCCTTGAAAAGCACTTAAGAGGCAGTTCATTAGTGCTTTGTTTTCACCAAGAGTTAATTAGACTTCCCAACTACTTTATTTATATGTTTTTTCTGCTGTCATTTGGAGTTGGAAGCAAATTTTCTGAGTCACTCCTGCTACGAACTGTCACCCGTTGGTGGGCATCCTCCTGGAAGTGTCCTTTCTCCATTTCCCACCCATATGTGCAGATGAAGTCGATACGAGACCCTCAAGATGTCTGCAGCAAGTGACCCTCCTCCTAACACAGGATCCAGCCTTTTGTCACAAGAGGCCAGTTCTTATTTATTATTTCTGTTTCAGAGCGCCTCAAGACACACATTGGGTTGATGAAACGACATAAAGCAAAGCCTGGAGGCTGTGCCAAATAGTTCATAACCATGGAGCAAAACTTGGCAGGGGGGCAGAGAGAGGGAGGGATGAATTAGTGGTAAAACTTGTGTGTGAGTGTGTCTAATGTGTTTGTTTCACGTTAGCTTTCCTAGATGTTGTCAGCTGTCTAAGTTTTGTACACCTAATAGCAAAGATGTTAAATAGTGTTTAATAAAAACAGAAGCAGTATGGGAAGAGGGCATTTACTGAATTTAGAAATCAATCCAGATGCTCGTTCACTGTTAGACTTTATTGTATAAAAAATCTACCTTTTTGATTTGGAGTCACACAACAAAACTAATCCTTGGCTCAGATGGATGTTTGACTTAAGTTCTGATGTTCCCTTTTTCTTCTTTTGAAACTAAAAAAACCTTAGCTTTAAAAAAATGATATGGTATTTGCAGAATCAATAGAAAAGCTGACCCAGATAAAAGTGCGCAAAAATTGGTTTCATGCCCTAGAACTTTTCCTGCATGCTTTTTGATGCAATGTATCTGATCCTTCAAAAAGGAGGTAACATACAGTGATCTCAGCAGCTTTGAAGAATTGTTCTGGAAGAATAACAAGGAGCACCGGAGAAAGGGGTGTGCACGTGTACTTTTTTTTTTTCCCCCTCATTAAATATATCGTGAGATGGAAGAAATTAATGTCATGTTGCTGGTTATGTGGAAGGATAGGATCAATTTTCTATGAAATCTGGTTTTGTCTGATTTTTAAAGGGTGAAAGTGCATTTCTCCTGAAGAGCTCTTCACAGTAGGATGTGAATTGCACTTTATCTTCCTTGGTTCAAACCTGCTTCTACTGGAGTGAGCGGCAAAGGTGTATCCAAGTAGTAGCAGGTTTCACTCTCAGAAATGTAATTATGCCCTGGATCCTGATTCAGGTAGAAAGCTGTAAAAAGCAGCTGCTGCTACAGATACATACAGATATATAACTAGGATCCAAATCTTAATTTGATTCAAATACAGCACTTAGATCTGCGGGAATCAGACATTCAGTGTCTGAACCTGTATTGCTTTGGCTTCCAGAAACGTCCCAGGCTGTTTAGGGCTGTGGACCCAAAGGCGTAACAAATCAGCGTTCAATACAGGCGTCGCCGCAGTGAAGGTGATAAATTGATAGGACAGATTTGTGGGACCACGAGACTGGAAGGCTGTGAGGAGAAAGTTTCATTCCAGCCCTTTGTTTTCTTGGCCTTAAAAAAAATGTTAAACTCTAGCTGGAGGGGAGGGATGGGCCCCAAAGTTACTGATTCTTAACAGAATAAGCAGACGCAGTGCCCAGGCTGTGCTGGCTCTCCTCAGGATAGGGAGAAAAGGCCACAAAAGCAACTGCTTCGTGGGGATTTCCACACGCCTTTCCAGTTCTCAGGGTCAGACGCTGTTTTTCAGTGCTCAGTGTATGCAGATTGTCCCTTTTCGAAAGACTGCGTTAGCCGGCGCTGTGTGGCTGGGCAGCAAGTGCAGCAGCACAGGGAGATGCTCCGGGTGATGCTCGCCTCAAACAGGCTGCTCCCGGAGTTTGCAGTGAGGAGAGCAGGTGAAGCTCAGCACCAAGCAGGACCGTATAGCAACGTGTAGGGGACGCCGGGCAACCTTTCCTACAGTCTGCTGCTACAAGTTGCTCCTTGATTACTAGTAGTTGAAAGTAGGTCACCTTGCACGAATATAGGGGCTGCCGACCCAGGTGCATCTCACTTAACTTTTCCAAATATAGACACATGGACACTCTTGCTGAAATAAGAGACTCAATAACACTTAACGATGCTGGTTTTCGAGAGCGAATGGAGCACAAGCTCCATTATTTGAACGGAGTGCAGTGATTTCTTGGTTTATATTTACACCCTGTGCTCATTTCGTTTCTTGTACCACTTTTGCATTGACGGCTGCTGTGTTTGGCAGGAATTTGCAAACACGTCGGTGCTTACAGCCAAAAGTAGGAATGGTCTAAACAGCCGGAAAAGGGAAACCCCTTCCTCTTGTATTTATTTTTGTAACAGCAAAATGTAATCGCTGGTTGGCCGTGATCAGTCTTTTTTTTTCTTTTTTGCCTTTAAAGTTGTTTTGTTTTTTTTTTTCTTTTCAGCTTGGGGGTTGAGGGAAACAAAAGAGAGAATGAATTAAGAGCAGGAGAAAAGAGTGTCTGCTGTTGGGCTGTGTCATGTGGTGAGGAAATCAGGCTGAAACTGGAGAGACCGGGCCAAACCTAACAGCGGTACTGGGAGGCCTCAAATTGTGTCACTCTGCAGCGGATCTGAGCAGCAAAAATAGCCAGTGATGTTTCTGGCTGCAGTCTAGGTTAAATCGCGTTGTGGACACATGAAGGGATGCCGATGGGCTGCTGCTCGCATCACTTGCCCCACCTGTTCGCCTGATACTTCTTGTAGGTGCTCTCAAAGGATGACCCCCATCCTTTCCAAACTGGCAGATGCATTTAGACCCTGGGGACTGATAGGAGTTAGTGTGCTTTTGTGTTGTGTTCACTTCAGTTCTCTCTCTCGTTGGTCTTTTCCTCTCTAGCTCTGCTGTTGTTATGAGCTTGGGTATTTGTGTGAGGAAGGAGTGTGTGATTCTTGGCTGGGTCCCCTGTGTACACCATATACTGTGTCTCTTGAGCAAACTCGTACAGTGACACCTAGATGGATCTGAACACAGGGACTGGACATCCCGTGGTGTTGAAAATTAATTAGTGGATGAACAGTCGGCAGATAGGTTCTTTAAAAGTAAAATAAAAGTTATTGCTGTACATATGTTGGGCAGCAAAAGCATCCTACAACAGTGCTACTGTAGCAACCACTGTGTTGGAAAACAGTTATCAATCATGGTTCTGGCAGAGGACAGTCTGACAACTGTTTTCCAACACGTTTATTACTACGGGCAAGTCTTTAGTGCCTTGTCTCGTAGGTAACTAACCGGAGGGTGACAGTCTGAAAAGCAGGGTTTAAGAGGAATAACGTGAAATAGTTTAACTCTACTAAAAGCCAAATGAATTAATGATGAACTTTCTGTTGGCCAGAACCCTACAGGACATGGCGCTCTCTCTGGTTGAATTTTCTTACGTGATCAAACAGTCTTCTTGCTTTAAAGCTCTTGCTGCCAATTTAAAATAGTATACGAGACTGAGATTTCTCACCCTTCAAGAAAACACTTTGATTTGTTGAAGGAAACTAGGAACAGTTAAGGAGATAGAGAAGTAAGTAATATACCTTTCTCTGTGCTGACATCCACAGCTGGGGGATGTGTTGAAAAGTAAATACAATCTGCTTTGAGCAATGGTTTCCCATTCTCTTTCGTTTTTGTTCAGTTCTCTGGTTCCTGACGAACTAGGCTTAACCACAGAAAGTGAGGTGCAGAAAGGCTGTATGACCCAAGCGGAGATGTGGGGGATACATTCCCCCATGCTGGGGCTGAGGGGGTTAATGTTGTTGTTTGTTTGCATATTTTTAAGGAAAGCGCTGAGATGAGAAGCAGCAGAGAGTCGCAGTCTGTCTGTCCATCCAGTGCCAGGGAAGCCATGCCAGGACCCTCGCCAGCCACTGCCTTGCCTTGCAGCCGAGGCCAACCGCGGCTGCTGCCAGCAGCCAAACCACATCTTCTTACAGGAAGGTGCTGGCTTCAAGTAAAACGATGGACACGCACATCTCAGCCCCCCCGCCCCGAGAAGCCTGTGGCCGAGGGCTTGGAGCAGTCCCCTGGGAGTAGTGATCGCGCAAAGGTGGCCTCAGTGGCCTCCCCGGGCTGCCTGGCTCAGATGTCCACCACCCGGGAGCATCGCTCTCGTGCTTCTCCCTGGTGGGATGTAAGAAGATCGGTTTCATCCTGATAGAGAGCCTGTGTTCCGAAATCTTCTAAAGCTCTGAGACAGGGGGAATAGTTTCTGTGACAGTGAAATCTGCCTAAACCTACAAAACTTTTGCCTTTAATTTTTTTTTTTTCAAGGGGTGTCTTGGTAGACAGTAAATTATCCATGAGCAAGCAATGTGCCCTTGTCGCCAAGAAGGCCAATGGAATTCTGGGCTGCACAGGGAAGAGTGTGGCCATCAGGTCAAGGGAGGCCATTCTCCCCCTCTACTCTGCACTGGTGAGGCCACAACTGGAATACTGTGTCCAGTTCTGGGCTCCCCAGTTCAAGAGAGACAGGGACCTACTGGAGAGAGTCCAGCGTAGGGCAACAAAGATGACTGAGGGATTGGAGCATCTCCCTTATGAAGAAAGGCTGAGAGAGCTGGGACTCTTTAGCCTGGAGAAGAGAAGGCTGAGGGGAGACCTTATTAATGTTTACAAGTATCTAAAGGGCGGGTTTAAGGGGGATGGAGCCAGGCGCTTTTCAGTGGTTCCCAGTAACAGGACGAGGGGCAACGGGCACAAGCTGGAACATAGGAAGTTCCGATCGCATATGAGGAAAACCTTCTTTAGGGTGAGGGTGACAGAGCACTGGCACAGGCTGCCCTGGGAGGTTGTGGAGTCCCCTTCTCTGGAGACTTTCAGGACCCACCTGGATGCAGTCCTGAGTGATGTGCTCTAGGCAATCCTGCTTTAGCAGGGGGGTTGGACTAGATGATCTCTAGAGGTCCCTTCCAACTCTGAAGATTCCATGATTCCATGATTTACTTTCTGCTCTTATTTACTCTTATTTTGCTGTTATTTGCTCTTTGGTTATTTTTGTGCTTCCAAGCATTTCCAAAAGCAGCTGGTAACATTAAGAAGGCATTGCAAAGAGAGCTTTGGTCCATTCCTGTAGTTTATAGAAGTTTTCGTGGGGGAAGCAAAGGCGGGAGAGCTGCAGTGTGCTGCAGCCTTGGAGTGACTCCCTAGGACAGCTTCTGCTCACAGGTACCCACAAATGGTGCAGCGTGGATTAAGGCCTTGTGCGTGCAGGTGTCACACAGCTGAGGTGGAGAAGATGACCCTTGGCAGGAGCCTCCTTAGCCTGTGTTTTCCAGGTCGGTGCTGGTGGTGTTCCAGGGGGCACCAGGGCTGCCGTCAGCAGCGGCTGTGGGGTGGAAATACCCATCTCCATTTCAGCTTTGTTCAAAAGGCTGGAGGAAGGTGGCTGACAGCTGAGTGGGGCAGGGGTAAGGCCGCTGGGGATGGGAAGGTGCAGGGGATATCCCCGGGCCTCTCTGAGCATCACCGTCCGCACGGGGTGTGTGTGCTTACACAGAGCACTTCTGTGGTTTTTATTAGCTTTTTCACCACTTCTGTAGGTATTTAATGGAAACTCTGCATTTGTGTTTTATGCATTTGTCTTAGGGATGGAGGCAGGGATGCATTAATTTTATTAGCTTTATTAAAAGGTGTTGAAATGAAGGATGCTCATGACCATGTTACTCCCTTGCGCTGAAGTCTGCCATGTTTGGTGAATGTTTTATGAGGACCAGCCCGGCAGCTGGGAGCTGTTGGGGTGCTCGGGATCTGTCGGGATAACTGGGATTTTCAGCGGGTGGATGCAGACGACTTTCAGGAATGCTTGTATCTGCTAATCATGCTGTAATAACAGTCTGCAATCTACGGGCTGCAAACCCCCTATTTCCTACACAGCTGTGCATATTTAATTTGATAGAAGGCACTTCTAGTCTAGTGTTAGAAGTAATTCAGATCGCTAAGGTGGTAATTTTGATCATGGTAGTTTTTAGGGAAATCTAGGTATAAGCTAGACTGAAATGTTAATAAATGCCTAGTACCATACAAGCGCCGGGGGGTGAGGAGCGAGGATGATCCTGCACCCCAGCCTTGCTGTATTCCTGCCTCGCTGAGCCAGCAGCAGAGTAAAGCAGCATCCCAGGGCTCATTAGGTTGATGAAGGAAAAGTGGCCCCAACCTATTGCCTGCCCCACCAAATTTTGGGCGTTGGGGCAGGTGGGTGATGGGGATGGGTCACCAGCAGTGCTGGTGGGAAGCACCAAAGCCTCATGGGGCTGTGGAGGGTTCGCATTATGGGCACGACCTGCACCAAAGAAATGCTTTCGGCAGACTGGCAGCAGGGTGTAAGCTACCGAGCGGGCAACTTTCAGGAAAAGAGGTCTGAAGGAGTTCAGAGGTTATTTTTCTTTGGCTGGAGTGCAGCTGGGGAAAGCAAGTGCTTTCAGGGCTCCCAACTCCATTTCTCTCTGTAAAATGTTCTTTTGCAAAATTGATCATTTCTGTAGGTTGAGAGAGTCTCAAAGGAACTTTTCTGTCAAGCATCTAAAAAGTACCGTTATTTCTCTTCCCTGCCCTAACAGCAGCTCGAGATTTACATTTTAGTTCACTAAAGATATCTCAACAATCTGTTTTTTGCAAGAAATTTCATGGTGAATAAAGCAAACTAATCCCGTTTTCAGGTGGTTAGTGCTGTAGTGTTTGGGTTGCAGGAACTGTACAGAGTGCTGGTGTTTATCAAGTTATCTACTTTAGAGAAGTATTTTGAAAATCTTTTTGTTTATTTTGTTTTGTTTTACCACAAGATGTTACTTTTTTTGGAAAGCATCCAGAATAACGAAGCAGCTGGTGGCTGAGTCTCCTGCTCGGTGCGCGGAGAATGAAGGATGTCTGGGGTAGCAGGAGTTACCCTCTGCGTGCTGTGGGCTACGTACGCACACACGCACGCATGGGCAATTCCTGTGAACCAGGCGGTGTGTGGTAACTCATAAACCACCGTCACCTGTTTTGTACACATACTCACCGGGACACTGCACGGGAGCCAGCAGATACAGATCTCCCTGGCTCTTGTTGCTGACTGTGCTGGTGTTTATGTGGCACGGCTCATGCAGGTGAGGACGTGACGCCTGCATGAATGCCCTCCTGTGGAGTGGGGAGGTCTGGTCTCTATTCGCCTGATCCCAGAGGTGTGATGCGTTTCAGGGAAGCGATGCTTTCGTGCCAAGGAGAGCTGCTTCCCCTGCCTTGAGCTGGGTTGGAGTAAGCATGCCCCCACGGGAGGCTGCTCAAGAGCTGCCCACGCAGGGATGCTCAGGATGAATAAACTCAGGCAAGAGTTTTCTTTTCATTAGTAATTACCTACATGTTGCAAAAAAATTGATGTTTCTGTATGAAACATGTTTGTGACATCTATCATTTCACTATTGCCTAACTCCAGGCTTTCAAAATCAGTAGCAGATCTCCCAGAACCATGAAATTGTTCAAAAGATCTGAAATACGTATGTATATATATGTGTATACATATATTACCAACTTGTTTCCAAGCTGTTATGTTAAACCCCAGTCATATTCTCATAGCCATAAGGGGTAGAAACTTTTTGCATACTTTCTGAAGAGGATTGCGCAGAACGAGTACAACAGCAAGGGACTGGATTTAATAACCCTGGAGATTTCTTCCTACTTTATGTTTCTGAAAGCGGAGATAGATCCTTGCAGAAACTTCACCAGCTGGGTCTTTAGGAAAAGCACCAAAAATTGCAAGGCTTATTATACAGTCCTAAGAAGCAGCGACACCATACATACATATTTATTTTAATTAACTTTCTAAGTTGTGTTGCACTACAGGCAATTTTGTTATTCTTTAAAAGCATTTTATTCATAGGTGTGGCTTTGGTCCTTGTTGGCAAGATGTAGGATCACTTTGGCACATTGGACACAGCACTGAAAAGACAGGATTTCAGATCGTGGATTTGGTGTAAGACAACTGGACTAAGCCCATTAAATAAACTGCTAGGCCCTGGGCTTACAGACTATGATGGGAGAATGGGGGATTTGATGCAAGAGAGGGAGGAAGGGCAGCAGAAGGCAGCCTGCTGGGTCCAAAACGGGGTGGAGGTGTAAAGAGCACAAAATCTGCAGCTATCCCATGTGTTTATTTCTCTTTTACAATTCAGTGAAACTAGCATTTTTTTGCCTTACTCCTAGATGGAGCAAAGCGGGAAGCAGCTTCCTTTTTATCTATGAATAAACATGCAGCTTTTTCTATTCTAAGCTGTTAAAAAATGGTTTTGCTTGTGTAACAGCACCTGGCCCCCCAGCTCCTCCAGTAGCCATGATGCTCTTTCAGGAAATCAAGTCATATCTTCCTTTGAAAAGAGCCAAAAAAATACCTTCCTAACCTGCTGGGAAGGAGCAAAAGACTCCAAGTGCTTTCTTTCGGGTTTGCCAGCTGACCTTCCTCTGGCCAGATAACAAGAGCATGAAGTTTCAAACTCAAATTCTTCAGCTTGAGCTGAAAATGCAGGTTGTGCTCTTGGCACTGCTAAGGCAATCGATAAGCTTCTGCCTCTTTTCTTCAGGGAGAAGCAGGGTGTTTTGTTGCATGTATTTCTTTTACTCAGAGCGGTCCCATGACTGATTATTATTTTCTCTTTACCTGTTCTTTGCAGACCTGCAGGCACAGTGTGTATACAGCCACTGCCAAAGGGGAAATTTTTTATATCAGTTCTGCTGTTGCAGCTACTGAAGCTAAACCTTCCTCTCCCATTTCTTTAGGGGAGAAACAAAAAGGCAAAAATGAGGAAAGCCAACTGTAGCTTTGGGACACGGCAGGTGAGTCCCTTTAGGGAGGAGAAAGGCAATTTTGATGGCATTTTGTCGAAGTTCCCAGTAGCCAAACAGAGCTTGTTTTGGTATACGTCTGCTGCAGCAGATGTTTTGTGGGTATTTCCAGTCCAAACTGCAGCGGTGGTATCTTAGGACATCAGCGTGTGAGTGCTCTCCACTGTCTGCTTGGCCTTAGAAATGTGGATTTTTTTTTCACCAAGAAGCCCCCAACATTCGTTGTGTTACTGTAGCAGGGCTGGAGCACCAAATCTTTCAAATTCTGCGTCTGTCAGTGGTGGTCAGTGGAAAAGGCAATTGCTGCAATTCCTGTCAGTCGGCATTCCCAGGTGCTGGCGAAGAAAACTGAATTGCCAGTCAGAGAGTGGAAGAGATGGCTGCTATTTTCTCCTCTTTTTTTTCCCTGACTTACATAGCTTTTCCCTCTTTTGTAGGTATTAGAAGTCCTGCTCGCCTTCGAAGAGGTATAAGTACTGAGATTCCCAGGATGTGAGAAATGCAGTGCTGTGAGTAGGGTTTTTTTTTTCTATTTTCCTTTAAATGAGAAACCCAAGCTTGCTCAAACAGAAGGAAGATTTTTGAGTTTTTCTTTTAAAAAGACACTTTAAGAAACATTTACAGCAAGCAAATCCAATCCTTAGGAACTGGTTGTGTGCCTTTGGCACCTCTTTGCAACCCACAAAATAAAGTCAGCATTGTATTACCTCATAGGCTGAATAATTATCTCACTGCAGATATGAACCACATGAATGCATTTAACTGAGAATATGGTCAGCAGAATGGACCATTAGCACCATCTGAAGCTTATTTGTTGTTTCCAAGCCCTCCCAGACATTGAAAGACAAAATCTTGCCAGAAAGTTGAGGCGAGGCGTTCTTCAGGAAGAAAGCCTGCCTCTTTCGAAAGGGGAAGAGGGCAGATTTGCTGCAAGGTTTTTTTTGTGTGTGTGCAGAGCACCCTAGCACTGTTGTCGAAACAGAAAACTATCCAATATTGAGCTCTTCCCTGATCTGGTAAAATAACTTTGGAGAAGCTTTTACACCACAGGAGATGCCTGCATGCTTGGCCCCCTCCATTGCTCCAAAGCAGCTCAGCCAGGAGCTTTTTTATATGTATATATTTATATATATATATGTAAAAATACATTTAACGAGCAGCTGCACTGTGGCCTTTTCCTATACATTGCTAAAGGGTCTGGGCTGTGATTTCCCATCAGCTGTGGCTGGTTTGCAGCTCTCCAGGTGGACCAGCCAGGGCTGCACTAGACCAATCTCGGCAACCCCGGCTGGAGCCCCTGGCTGCCTGCTTGGAACAGTGTGGGCTCCTGGGGCAGCGCCTCTGGGCTGGTGCTGGGGGACGTAACAGGGATAAAATTTGTACTGGGGCTTCGCTGCTTTTCTGTCAG
>VYZM01011224.1:646933-672257 GCA_013398915.1 Dromas ardeola | reverse complement strand
CTTCCCCGAAATATTTGGGCACGGAGCCTGGGTAACTGCCCACCCGTGCCTAAGCCGGGGCAGGCAGCGAGCGCACGAAGGGCAGAGTCCGGCCGGGGGCTGCGGGTTCAGGCATTGGGTGCTGCGGCTGCCACCGGCTCTGGGGTGGGGGTGGGGGGGGCACATTATATAATAGCTGGTGGTTGATTAATATGCTGTGAGTCAGAAACGCCAGGGTATTTTAGCTTTCTCCAGTTGCTATGGCAACGTTATTTTAACAAATAGCTTTTTAATATTTAATTAAAACTCAGCTTTTGGCAAGCTGGAGTAAGAACTATTACAATTGCTACTACAAAGGGTTAGCAGTGAAGTGTATTTCAGAGCCACAGTTTTTTGGTTGGGTTTCCCCCCCCCAGAACTGTCAGCTTCCAAAAAAAAAAAAAGGGTGGGGGAAATAAATCACTAATTCATTAGTTGTGAGAAACGGGTGCTTGTTCCCAAGACACAAAGCAAATGTGATGCAAATCTTCAGTTACTCTTCACAATTGAAGGTTGTCACTTCTCAAATGTATAGTGCCAAGCCAGCTCCATAAGGACAGAGTGGTATGATAGCGTTCATTAATTGCTGCTTTGTCGCTGGCGTTCCTCCTTCTACCTTTGCCTGCCGGATGAGATCATTCCCGTTTTGTTTGCTTCACGTTCCTTCTGTGTCAGTTTGGACGCGTTTCCCTCACCAGCTTGTAGAGGAGGCTGGTGCTGTGTCCGGACCAGGCTCTGGACTGGTTCCTAGTCTTTTTTTAGGTGAGCTCCGCTGCTCCCTGATACCAACTGATTCAGCAACGGAGACAAATGAACAGAGAACTCGGTCTCCAGAGAAAAATAAATATTTAACAGCTCTCTTTGTAAATACCCTTTATTTATAGAACAGTTGCAGGTTCTATCGTGCTTGGTAAATGGGGATGCTTTTTATGCAAGAATCCTGCCTTGAGGGACTTGCTGGATACTTAATGTCATCTGTGATATAATAATGAAATAAATGTGTCGCTCTCGTGGGATTCCCTCCCAGCCCCTGTTTTGTGTGATTAACTTCAGTATTGCATGCTTTGTCTCTATTCACATTGCATCCCTTAATATTGTACGGAAACATTATTTGGAAAGTAACACCTTTATTTCCTGAAGGGATGGGAAGGCCGTTGAGTGTTTTGACTCATGCTGAGGAGTCTAAGACTACATGTACCTCCATCATGTATCGCCGTAGTGTCTCGCCAGGTCCCTGGGATTGATGCACTCAGCCTCCTGCTCTCCCAGAAGACTGGGATGGTGCTGTTATCCCATCTTATACATGGAGAAAGGTAGACCTGAAGAGATGGACTAGGTTGTATTTCACCCCAGCTGCCTGTAAGTTACACAGTTATTCTATGGTAGCTGTGTAACCACTTCTGGGATCAACTGAGAGACTGCACTGTTTGCAGAGGTGTTTCACCCTGCTTTAGGACAGATTTTTGAGGCATGTTGACAGGCTGAGAGAGTTGGGATTGTTCAGCCTGGAGAAGAGAAGGCTCCGGGGAGACCTTATAGCCGCTTCCTAAAGGGAGCCTACAGAAAAGGTGGGGAGGGGTCCTTTACCAGGGAGTGTAGCAATAGGACAAGGGATAATGGTTTTAAACTGAAAGAGGGGAGATTTAGATTAGATATCAGGTAGACATTCTTTACTGTGAGGGTGCAGAGATGCTGGAACAGGTTGCCCAGAGAAGCTGTGGATGCCCCATCCCTGGAAGTGTTCAAGGCCAGGCTGGATGGGGCTTTGAGCAGCCTGGTCTAGTGGGAGGTGTCCCTGCCCTTGGCAGGGGGGTTGGAACTAGAGGATCTTTAAGGTCCCTTCCACCTCAAACCATTCTATGATTCTGTGTTGCAGGCATAACCCTCAGAGTTGCTGGTCTCTCCCCAGTCACTTTGAGCCATAAATTAGATGGGGAAAATGAAGTGAGAGAAGTGCCATCCTGCACCAAAGATCTTCTGTACTCATTTCTATAGGATATTCATAATGGTGTCCCCAGCTGGAGGATGTCCTTACTTGTTAACACTGTTCTGGTCACAGTGGTGTCCGGACCCCTTTCCAAAGCAGCACAGCTAATCTCTGCTGCACATTGCTCCCGGGTGGGCATCCAGGATTGAACAGCTCGGAGAGATGCAAACCAGTACCCAGGCACGTGAACTGAGGTGCAACAGATTTTCCTGAAGTCTTCTAGCAAGCCAGGAAGAGAGCTAAGGTTTTCCTTTCTGTTGGTGCTGGAGGTATACTGTTGCAATGAAAATTATAGTGATAATATTATTGCTGCTGGAATATTGCAAACAATATGGGTGTGTTAGGTGGTTCTTCAAAGCATCCTTCTGAGTTGCATACCATACTTCTTGGTATGCTAAGTTTTTTGATCTCTATTTAAACCTCTGTTCTAGCTTACGGCAACCTCAAGGAGTCCAAAGGTGATCCCAGGATGTGTTGGGAGCTGTGACAGGAGCAGGGTGTCTGGGTGGATAATGACAAACACAGAGAAGCACATGCTCGCACCCACCCAGGTCAGCTGCCGATTCCTGAGAGGTCCAGGAAGGAATCCTTTCTATTTAGTACCAGTAAGGAACTGAAATGTACTGCAGAAATCAAATTTGACTGGCTTCATGGCAAACATGGGTCTCTGTGAGGCTTGCAAGGCATAGCTGGGACAGGCTTTGCAGACGGGTGGCAGGAGGTCCTGCCGTGCCGGAGGGGCAGTGTGGAGGGACAGGCGGTGACTGTTGTGGGGGAAGCTGACAAGCAGATGGATGAAGCTGGCATTGCTGGTGGAGCGGAGGCGGCGAGCGCTGTTACGTTAATGAACATGATCAGGCAACTGCAGAGGGGCAAGGGGGGCTGAGAGGTTTGAACCAAGTATCCTGACCAAGGGGAGCCTGCGGAGATGCACTCTGGGAAGAGGTGGGAAGGGTTTGGTGATGGTGACTAGTACAGGTAGGGGTCTGAGAAGCGATGCTTTTGACTAATATAGGGTGAAGGGTTATGCAGCTGAAATGGGAATAGTGATGAGAAGGCAGAGAAATAACATTTCTACCTGGAATTTTCATTCTACGGCAAAATTTTGAGAAGGATACAGAGAAAAATGCTGCAGGATAACGATCTTGCTTGGCTACATGCTGGGGTGTAAGAGAAATGCCCCCAGGTTGTGCGTGAGAGAGACATGAGATAGCCAAAATATGGACAGTAGAGCAGATGGGGGAGCAGGAAAGGTCAGGAGCACCGCCGTCCCCAGAGGAGGTGGCACGGAGGTGAGCAGCAGGCTGTTGAGGAGGGACGGCCATGCCAGGAGCCTGTGGGGTGGAACAGACCCGGCTGTGAGCGATTTGGGGAATCCCTGATGCGTATTGCTTCCGAGTGCCGTGATGGGTGGCAGGTCTGGCCAGTCAGATCTGCCATGGAAAATGGTTCCCAAGGGGACAAATCAGGTTAGTCAGGAGGGGGAAAAAAGTAGAAGACAAGACCCCTATATTTTTGTTTGGGAAGACGTACGCTGGAGTCGTACTTGGAAAAGCTGAAATGCTATTTGCAAGGGGAAATAAATGCTCCACTACAAACGCAGACTGGTGTGAATGAGTTTACCTCTTGGGTCCCCAGCTCAGCCTCAGCTACTCAGCCTCTCCATATGGGTGTAATATGCTATATAGATTTTAAATTTTCAGTGATTTGGGACTGGCACGACATGCTGTCTGGCAGGTCTGACTTTCCCGCCCCTGAGGACAAGGGTGGATCCAAGCTGGCGAAAAGCCCTGCGTGGGAGCGAAGGGCACATCTCTCCCAAGCAAGCGCTCAGAGATATTGCAGTAACAAGAACCCCCCAAAATGAAGCCCGAGGGCCTTTTTTTTTTTTTTTTTTTTTATGGTGGTTTAGGATCTGCGCACACACCTTCTGTTTCAAGTTGGTGATCTGTCCCTAATCCCCACGTAACCAAGCATGGAATCTCTGCCCCTCGCCCAAACCCTTACTCCCTACGCTTAAAGCTAACCCAGGCTTTGCTTGCTTTCCCCTTCACTGGTCCCAGTTGATCTAAAACGTATGCTGCTACTTCTGTGTCTCCCTGGTAAGCAAGAACATCAAGGGATGAAATACAGAGTTGGGTGAATTGAAAGGAGAGAGATGGGAAGTTACAAAAATTGCAGTGAACTTCCCTGGAGCTTCTCATCTCCACCTGTCCCAGACCTTTCCTTATCTTCTGCTGGTGCCGGTCATTTTTGGTAGTGTTGTCTTGTTAGTGGCTGCTCGCTCACTAGGGCGTCTGTTGGAAATCAGGGAGGGTTGATATCCTGAAAGCACAAGCACTTGAACCTGCGAGTCTGCTCGTGTGTTGGAGAAGACACTCCTGTCTCCAAACCTGGTAAGTGCAATGGGGGTGAGTATCCCATGCTTTGCATCGTGAATAGTTTCTCACAATGCAACTGTGATATTTGCACAGGTAACATCTGTTTAGTCCTGATTTTGCTGTTGGTAGAGTTAGGGTAGAGCATCACATGTGCACTGAGCACAGTAGTGGTCTCTGAGTTGTCTCCGTTTTCTCTGTCAACATTAGTCATGACTCAGGTATAAACAATCTGGCGTGTTTCCTGTCTGCACTTCTCCAAGCACGGTCTTCTGCTTGCACGCCTCAAACCAGACTGTAACTGCATTTGCCGCGCTCTGAAATCCAGCCAGGCTTGCTACAGATGAATCAAACCCCGCAGCGCTCGGGGCGGCTGGGTTTCATATGCTGCCGTGTGTGTAGGAAGGGCAAGGACGAGTGAGGTGCTTGGAATCTACTACAGGAGAAGACTCAAGCTCCAGCAGGATGGGGAATGGCCTTGCATTTATTGCTATTAATATATCTGAATATATTTTATATTATATATAGTAAATATATATTTAATCATAACTAATTATTATATACTATATAAATACAAAGACAAACTGCAATTTTTTTAGCTCTGTTGTAAAGCGTTCAGTGGATCCCCATCCTGGTGTGACCTTGCTCTCCGATGGTTTTCTCTTAAGTAAAAGAGCCTGTTGAGTGGCCACGGGCAGGCTGTCCCTCTGATACTGGAGGAGTGCAGAGAAGGAGCAGCTTGCTTCTTTGATCTTACTCTGCCAGAGTCAGTAGCAAAAGTTTGGAGGACTTCAGTGAGCCAGGATCAGCCCCTCTAAAAATACTGCCAAGGCACTTGGAGAAAGCACTTGTGAGTAGGTGAGAAGCAGCCCATATGTGCCTGAAAGGGCGAAGGGAGCACACCCTTAATAGGGGTTGCTTCATTGTGAACACATTCTTTTTGGTGCACGTTATCAAAAGCAAAGAAACTTCTGCAGCGGTGGTGTAACATGTAGCGCTGCCTGTTGTGGCGTTAAGTTTTGGTCTGTTACTATAGAAATTGTGCTACTTTTTATAAGAGAAAATCCAAAAACACTTTACTTTGCTGTCTGTGAAAACCTAAAGAGCGCATTTCGTGCATGTCATGAGGGTCTCTGAGCATATCTTTCCAGCTGAGTCTGGCTGAGTAATTGTGTCATTTGGATGAACTCCTGACTGCATACGTTAGCTTCACGCTAGCCCTGACCATAGGAGGTGGCAGCGAAATTGAAGATACGCCCTGTGTGTTGAAAGTGGTGCAAAGCTGTCAGAGCTTGCTGCAACGTGCATCACCTTCGGGGATCCCAAAGAGGGTTTTTGAGGTAGCAAACAGACAGGGCAGGCTGGGGGTCGGGTTTGCGTCCCCTGGCATGTGGCGTGTGCCCACAGTGGTGGCATGGGCAGGCACGAGGAGATGGTAGTGCACATCTCCCTTCCCAGCGGAGGGAGAACAGCTCCAGTGTATCCTTAAGCCTGAGGCTGACCAGGTGAAAAAAATCCTGTGCTCAGCCCCTGATATAGCCCCTGCACTGCTCTGCAGTCATGGTGTATTTGGTCCACACACAGCTGTGCAGTCAGGGACACAATAAATAGAATCATAGAATGGTTAGAGTTGGAAGGCGCCTCTAGTTCCAACCCCCCTGCCATGGGCAGGGACACCTTCCACTAGATGGTGACCTCCAAACAGCTGCTGTGGTGGCAACAGGGAAGGAAACACTTAGTGGTTTAGCTGCTCTTGGTTTTGGTAGAGGGGTAGGTGACGCAAAAAGAGCATTTGAATAGCAAAACAAGTAGCAAGCTCAGGCTGAGAATGGGTATTTTGGGTGGTTTCATAAGCTGGTTGCAAAAGGATTAAACACAAAAAAATGTCATTTATAGGCGTGGGGAGTTTCTAGGCTGTACAGGAGTGATTCTGAGCAGCATCCCCGGGTTAGGAGCGCCGTGTAGCACAGCACCTACAGAGCAATGGAGCTGTGTGATTGTTCCAGTATGTTGGTTTGCTTCAGGCTCAAGAAGGCTCAGCTCTGTACCGGCCTCACACCCCTCTCTGCTCGTCTGGTCGTGCTTTCCTTGCCCAGGGCTTCCTATATAGCAAATATTTTAAAAAAAAAAAACAACAACAAAAAAAAAAAAAAAAACAAAAACCACAAAAAAACCACCCCANNNAAAAAAAAAAACAAAACACCAAAAAAAGCCACCCCAACAACAAACAGCTAGTAGATTTAGCTGGTGAATTACCCCTGTACATCACAATCCCTGTGTGTCTCTTTCTGACACCTGGCTTCTGCAACGTGTCATTTGTCTCCCAGTGAGTTCACAGCCATGCCCACCAGGACTCTGGCCAGTCATAGATACGTGTTTAAAAACGTTACTTCTCCTAAAAACCTCAGTGTTTTTACTGTGTTCTGGGATGTGTCAGTGGCACAGAGCCCTGGGCTTAGTTGTTGTGTCCTCTTCTGTGTCCACCTGAAACACATGCTTGTAAACTTGCAAGAATAACATCAACGTAATGTGCTCTGGGCGATGTACGGCATTGATAGCATGCCAGTTGCTGGAAAATTGCAGACTCCCTTTCAAGACCCCTTCCCAACACCCTGAGCACCAAGGTGATGCCATACCAACCACCCGGTGGCTCTTGAAAGCCTCTCTTTCTGCTGCTTTTGTGTTGCTTTCAAACCCCAGAATTTTGAAATAAATGATGATTTCAAAATGCATCAGTTCTTGCCTTCTGCAGTGCGCGTCTCTGGCCTCACCTGGTCCTGGTGTAGTGTCCGCTCAGGTGAAGGCTCAGGGATGTTACAGTATGCTCACATTTTGTGTCATCACCACAACTGTCCAGCATCAGGTCTGCTTTGGGGGAGAAGCCACCTTCTTGTAGAGCCCCATCAGTTGCTATCAATCAACTCACTTTGCTTTTCAGGAGGCTCTAGCAGGATTAGTCTTGCTGGCACCGTCTGACACTGCTTTGTGTCTCTGCTCTTCCTCAAACACTCAGTCTTCAGATCTTTAAAAGGAGGGACAATCCCCAGTGTCACCTCTCAGGTAATACTGACGTTTAAAGACTTCATGTAATTAGCGGTGCTTTCCACACACACTGCCAGCCTGTGCATCCTTTCCCATGTGAGTTACTGGAGGTGACTGGTGTTCCTCTGCTGCTCCTTATCCAAGACTCCCTTTGGCAGAAGCTGGGTGCCAAACTGCTTTGTGCACCTTCAGCACAACAGCAGTTAACTTGAGGTGAGCCGTGTTTCATAGGAAGTCCAGGAGGGTGGTCTTCGCAAAGGTTGGCATCATTCTGGTGGACACCACTTACTCTTTGCTCTCTGCAGGGTAGAAGCACACTCAGCTCTTTGCCTTCATTGGACTGAAGGGATTGAACAAAATTTGTCTGACTGAGTTGAAATTTGTTCAGTTTAACCTTAATACATATTTGCCTGCAAGGGGCTATTGTCAGAGACAGTAACACTTGGTGTTTCTCGTTCCTGAGACAGCAATTGTAGAGCTTATTGCTCAAAATGGCTATTTTTATCATAGTATAAATGTGAGTAGAGACTTTTGAAGAGTATGTGTTGACTTACAGAGACACCAATATTTAGCACCTTTTTTTTTTTTTAACCTTCAAATCAATTCACAGCAAATAATCCTCCTAACTACCCTTTGAGGGGGGAAATAGCGTGTGAACTCTTTGGGACAGGGACCGGCGCTTGTTTGGGTTTGTAGCACTGATGTTGTGATTGGGGAAAAACTGTTGATCTGGGAAAACCTTCTTGCTATAAAAATCCTGCTCAGCAACCATAGAGAGAAACCACTTTACATGGATTGCTCAAAAACGCTGGAGAAGGTATTGGGATTGGGACGTTTCTAGTGCTAACAGTTAAACCATATCCCGTATTTCTCAAATTTATGAAAAGCAGCTTTATCTGTCTCAGGAGGTTTTCTTTTGTTGTTTAAAGTTCCATAAATCTACATGGGAGATCTTAAAATTGGATGAGGACTGTGTGACTAACTGAGGCATTTCTGAGTTAAGTTGTAACTTGAAGCATAAGAAAATAAAGGTTCTCTTGGCTTGTTGCATTAGTAGGATATATTTGAACCAGTGTGTTGCATGTCATTAAACATATGGTGAATCACATCTGACATACATGCCAAAAAGAGTCTGAGATAATGGGACCAAAATGTCATGCAGTAACAATATTCACATAACAGAGTAATTTCCTGGAATATAATCCTCAGGGAATGTAAAATTAAATTTGAAAATGTATTCCCATTTTTATCTTGCCCCTTGTAAAGTAAAACCACTGGAAATTTTTAACCCCTTGGTTGTTCTTACAGTGCCTTGTGAATATTAAACTTCTTGTTGGGTCTCAAGTACCTTTTTCCTACCCCAACTTCACCTGCCCAAGGGCAAAGTGAATCTGTGCACCATCCATCTGTAGCATCACTGCACCTGTGCTGCCTGTGGTAGATGTTCCCCATAGAGATTTGGATGTCGTCGTCTTTGTTCTTCACGTCTACCAGCTGTTCAAGTTCTCAGGTCTCCTGAAACAGTGGCCATTTTGGGTAACACCGTTGCTGCATGTAACATAATGGACAGACAAAGATTCTCTGGGCTTGTTTGATTTATAGGATATATTCAACCAAAAGGCACTGCATATAGTTAAGCGTATTGCATGCAGTTAAGTGTATAACAATTCAGTGCTGGCACAAACGGGGTTGTTCTCTAGGTATCTTTTGCACTTTAAGAGAAAGTATAGTCTAGTCTAATTACGGTAACCTGTCGTAAAACCACGGTAATTAAGAGATTGCTAAGGTTGTATGGTAGAGTTTTCTGAAAGCCAGCTTCCAAATCTGCTTAGTCGGTCCCTAGTCTGTGTTTTAAATGTTGACTTCAGCTTCTAGCTAACCTTCTTTAACTTCCACCACGTTAGTCAAGCAGCTAATTCACTGGGAACTCGTATGGGCTCCAGTCTGTTTACTCAGTCCTTATTGAATTAGATTGGAAAAGCACTGTGGAATTTGAAAGAAAAGCAGAATGTGGATTCACTATCTTTCCTTTTTTGTAGTCTTTTTGAAGAAGGAAGCCTGGGGTGTCTTCATCTATGTGTGAGATACAAATCACTGGCAAAATACAGCAAAAAAAATGTGGTTTATCATTGCTGCCTTGGCCAACGTGCTGAGCCTTCAGAGTTGAGCTGGCCATGCCTGTAGGTTGCACTAAAAACTGGGGAGGAGTGAGGGGGATGTTGCAGCTCCTGTGCATTTGGCACGGGAGAGGAAAGCCTGGAGACCCTCACCAGGGCTCTGCTGGTAGAGGGAAGGTGCCCTTGCAGGGCAGGATTTGGCAGGAGCAAGGCTGGCCTTTGAGCTGAATTCAGGAGGAGCGTAGAAAGCTGAGGGCAAAGCTGTTTCTTATTTATTCGCCTCTTCCTTTCTCTCCAAGCTCTTGTAGCTCTTTGCCGCTGCCTATTCCTTTCCCTCCCCCTTTCCCTTGTAAGCCACCCAAAAACCAGTTGAGGTGCAACCCAGCATCTGCTGGTTTTGTCATTTACCTATAAATCACCCTCCTTCTCTTCTTGTCCCTCAGAAAAACCCTGCGGTATCATCCACGCACACACACAAAATAAACTTCTGGCCCCACCAGGATAAATGCTGTATTAAAATCACGCATGTAACATTATCAAAGCTCTGGTTTAAGCTGGACAGATGGAAAATGCCCTGCTGACCTGATGCCCATTAAAAAAATATATCTGTATCTGGTGTCAATGGGCCACTTTCTTCTTTTCCTTTCTTTCTCTTTCTTATCATTTCTGTGCTTTCTCTTCATAAGAACTTCAGTGCTGCATTAAAGAGATTACAGGTGCTTTTCATCTTTAGCTTTTTTTCCCCCCAATTTTATTTCTTCACAGTAAGCCTCAGGGGGGTTTGTTTTGGGTTTTTTTTATTTTATTTTATTTTAGAGCGATTGATTTATAGCTCTACTACCTGCTGGGAAAGATTGACCCACTACTGAGCATCTTCAGACAGCCCTTCTTTTGAGTCACTCGGGACTGGAAGCAAATAAAGGGCTCAGTTCAAAGGTGTTTCTTTCCTGGTGTTATTTACACCCTAAGGAAACAGGTGGTGTGTGCTGGTTTTGTATAGCTTGATATACGTCGTGTGTGTATGCACCTGCATCTTGAAATGGACTTGTCCGAGGAGGAGAGACTTTCTTTTTTCCCCACTAATACCCTCTTGATTTCTTACTTCAGATTTGAATGAAATCTCATTACACATTTTTCCCCACTCTTTCTCTCATAGTATGCTTTCAGTGGGTGTCTGCTCTGTGGTTTTGGGGGTGGTGATGGTGTTTGTGTTTATGCAAGCCTCGGGCAGTGCTTTGGTTCCTCTGAAATGTGAAGCACGGATCCCATCCGAAGCCCCTTTCCATGGGTTAAAGAATTTGTGGTTCTCCTCCCACTTTGGTGCCACAGTCTGTCTGCATGTCTGGGGCAGGAGACACAGGGTGAGCAGCAGTGCTGAGCAACCGTGCCAAGAAGTGAACAGGGAAAGATGCTTTTCACGTCACTTCAGTCCACTGCAAACTTCATGGACCAAGGGGTCTGTCCCATTGTTCAGCATTTTAAGCCCTGAAAAGATCTCTCAGGGCAGTCTGGAAAGGGTTTGGGTAGGTTTTTTTGTCCTTTTTTTTTCAGTTCTTGCCATCTGAAACCAACACTAGGTTGTTTCACCTTCAAAGGAACAAACTTGGCATGCCAGGATGGCTGTTCTTCCTAAAGATGTTCATCCTAAAGGATGAATCAGCCAGCGCTGAATTTCCTCAGCTGGGTCTTCTGCTTTTATGCATTGGTCTGAAAACACTGACCTCAGCAGTTAGGCTGATTTATTCCACAAAAGGAGTAGAATCTGTCTATTCTTGTTTGAATTCAGTTTTGAAAGAATAAGATCTAGAATTAAAAACAAATGATGAGAAGAAAACAGAGAAGCCTTTTTTTAACTTGCTTTGTTAGACCTAATATTAAGGCTCTTTTTCTCACTTGCTCACGCAACAGCTAAGACCAAGTCCCACGGACGTCACCCTTGAACTATTTTATTCAGTGCCACCTTTCATCATTAGGAAACAGCTAGAGATGCCGCATTTGAACCTTGGCAAGTGACAAGAGAGACCAGCAAAGATTTAGACACCTCTCCGTTATGAAGATGAATCAACTGTGGGGTGACCCATCCTGTCCCATCTCTCCTGTACCTTCTTGCCCTGGGGGTGGTTTGGATGCAGTTAACTGATGTGAACCACCAATATTTGGAAAGGAGGGGTTTGGGAGCCAATTTCAGCAGCCGGATCCAATTTCTCAGCAGCCTTGTGTGCAACTGAGCTGTTTCATCATATTCGCTTTATTTTAATAAGTGTTACGAGAGGACTGCTCAGTGACTGAGTGAGGATTTTCCATTACAGGCTCTGCAGCCGTTTCACGCTCTCTGGCTGTCTTTCCTCTCTTGCAGTACCTCGCACGGGATAACTTTGCTTTAGAAATTAATTTTTCAAAAGGAGAGTGGAAGCCCATGGCCTGCATGAGCGGGATGGGATTTTAAGGGTTTCTCGTTTGTTCCCTCCTTCTCCCGTCTGATTTTTACCCTTTAATTTACTGTTGCGAGGCCACAGGAGGTTCTGGGGGAATTGAGTGCATTGGGTCATATCGTGCCAGAAGCAGCCCTCCTCCACAGGGGCTGCCTCTCAGGAGCATTTCTAGAGGCCACACAGATCAGGAGCTACGTGAGCAGTTTGTCTGGTTTCGTCTGCCTGAGCTTCCTTCATCCCCTGAACATTTTGGTGGGGATGGAGAAGCCAAAAGGCCTCAGAATAGAATCGGATCACTTCCACAACACAGAGGAATCATGAAGAGAAGAGGAACTTTGGGGAGAAAAGACAAAAGTAATTCAAGAATTCAGTTTTTCTTCTTGGGTTCCTCTTTTAGGTGAGGAACATGTAGTAATCATAGAATCATAGGGTTGGAAGGGACCTCTGGAGATCATCTAGTCCAACCCCCCTGCCAGAGCAGGGTCACCTTAGAGCAGGTTGCACAGGAATGCAAGTCTTGATCTAGTTCACTGCATATCACTAAAGTCTTGAGAAAGGAGTTGGTTCAGGAAACATTCACGAGCAAGCATTTCCCTGGCAGAAGGCAGCTGATCTGCTGGAACTGAAGCTCTTCACATAAATGTGTGTTTTGCCAATGCTTTTGTCAGGAAAGAGGCCTGAAGCCCAGGCTGGATTTGAGAGAGGTGGTAGCTGGTAGCTTCTCTGAGCTGACAGTTCCTCTGAGATGTGGTTTCAGGTCTCTGCCATCCCCAGCCTTATCCGTGGGACTATTGTCTCTCCCCTTCCCCCCTTCATATTTGGATTTTGAGGTCGGGTGACTTCAAATACTAGCCTCAGCTCTATCTGTGGAACGTGGTTTTTCCTAAACCTCAGAAACTGTTGTGCAACTAAACTTTCACATAAAGCCTCAAGAGAAATAACCCTGGACTGCTCCAGTCTGGGTAATTGTAGTGCTTAAGGCAGAGTCTTGGAGGTGATAAGACAGGGAGGGAATGCTGCTGCGAAGGGAGGGTGGGGGGAAATCCTTGGGACCTGGCTTGTTGTCAGCTTTGGATCCCGAGTAGTTACAGAAGGGGTTTGGGTACATGGCTAGGTTGAAGAATAGCCGAAGACAAGATGTGCCTGGAGGTCTTGGCTCCCACATGTCTGGGGATGCTGAATTTCTAAAGTACTCATCAAAGAGCATGGCAGGGGGTTGTTTTGGAGGAAAACCTGTGGTTGCAGGGACAAGCTTGAGAGTCTAGCCTGTGTCTAGTTGGTGCTGCAGCAATGGCAGGTTGGTCCTAGCAGAACATCAGGTGCAACATCCAGCGATGGCTATCAGAGGTAGCAAGGGAGCTTGCGAGCACCCTGCTGCCTGCCCTCCACACCGGCCAGGCTGCCCATGGCAGTGGTGAGCCCAGCGTGGTTGTCCTCCCAGTTCTGGGAGCGACACAGGTTCTGTCTGTCCTCCAAAAGGAGATACCCGCAACAAGCATCCTGCTGTTGCATGTGGAGACCGTCTGAGAGCATGGCCCAGTTGCCTTAATTCCATTCCCTTCTGGTGTGGACAGTGATTTTGGGACTACAAAGGTAATTTTCCGTGCAGTTGAGGAAACAAAGTGCCTCGACTGTGCTTTACAAAGCAAGCAAACCAACCAACCTGCAAATGACCGAGCAGCTGGTTAACAGTTGGAGCTGAGACGCGTTTCAGCAGTGAGGCTGTGGAAGTGCTGCCTTTCCCCGGTGTATTCGGTCCCCCAGAGTGGCAGGATTCCCAGGCTGGAGTCGACAGCCGGAGCTTTTCAGCAGGCTCTTTCCCTGCACTCCTTCGTCATGCAGCAAGGTCCGTGTGGAAAAGCAGGCTCGGTGCTGGTGGGTTGCCATGGAAAGAGCTGCCATATCGCACTGAGTTCATAGTGGGGTGTTTGGTTATTTCTTTTCAAGAGAGAAATTTTCACAAATGTTATAAAATCAGGAGACAAACTAAATTAACACAAGCTGGTCACAAAATCAGTGGCACTTGAAATTATATTATTAAGGACCTTTTTTTTTTTTTTTCTTTTCTCCTTCCCTTGAAAGGAGCATGCATGTGTTTTGGCAAACAAATACTGAATATTACCGTTGTGCTGGATGTTGATGACTGGTTGGTTGGAGCCTGGTTTGCAGCACCGAGGAGAGAAGGAGAAGGAGGAGGATTTGCTGGAGCGGGTGGGAGCGAGCGTCCGCCCTGGGTGCGCTGCTGCAGGCCTGGTCCTGGCTCTTTCTGTGCCTCTCGTGCTTCGTGGCCCTGGCACGCAGTGTTATGGGTTATTAACATACTGTGTCGGAGGAGGTGGGCCCTCAAACTTCATGTAAAACTTTGGTCTAAGAGCACATGGGCTGAGTGGAGGTGCTTTCTGAGCCCACGCCATACAGTTGATCCAAAATTTGGGGGCTCTACTGGCACTAACACATCATGAGCCATTCCTGAATGCTTTCTGTGGTGGTTATGCTCGGGGCTTTGCAGGATTTCCAGCTCCGTTTGGCTGGAGAGGCAGCACAGGCTGCCCAGATGACGGGATTTTTTCGGAAGCAGTGAGACTTAACACTTCTGTAACGCCTTCCCTCTGCGGACCTCGCCGGGCCGTGCTGGCAGACGAGCAGGGCTGGAGCCTGCACAGGTCACAGGTATGGGTAGAAAGAGGTTAACGCTTTCCTTTCACCTTCCGTTTGGCCTTTTGCATAATTTAGCAAGAAGATCATCCATGAGACCAGCAGAGCTCTGGAGTTTAAAGCAGGAGGGGGAGGCAGGTTGGGAAGGGAACATGAATCATATGAAATAAGAGGAAAACTGAACTAATGAGGCTTATGGGAAGTTAGAAACTTAAGCTTGAGTCTTGCTTTCCTTCTATTGACCTAAATAGTGGAGAGAGTGTCTGCCTTCTGCATTGACTTCTAGTTTTGTGCTTCTGCCTTGCTATGGCTTCTTCGCGGTGTTGTGTTTCACTCATTTGGATGTAATCTTTTTGGATAGTAGCTATTCCCTTTTTTACTTTTTGGGGGGGAATAAATTATGTATAAGAAACTCTTCAAAAATAATTTCTCCCGATAATTTTTAATGGAGCAGGATTGCTCAACAATTTCTGACATACCAAAAGGCAACATGAAATAATTGATTGACCTCGTGAGAGGCAACGAAGACACATTCCCCCAGGGAGATGTTTTTCATGTGTATAAACCAGCCTTTGCTTTTTCAAGCGAGATCCCTCCTACTCACCAGAAACGGGAGAAGAAACCCATTTTTTAAAAAAAAAAAAAAAAAAAGGATTTAGACGAATACCCTTCAGTGAGAAACTGTTTTAAGGAGCAGTTCTCCTCCTTTTCTGCATTTCTCAAGTATTGCTCAAGCATGATTGTTACAGTTTGTTCATCTGGACAGCTATGAAGTAGCCCTGGGGGGAATCCAGGCACCAGGGAGACAAAGAAGCCGGTGCCTGCAATGACTCCAGCCCCGCACGGGAATAGTGAGTATGCCCGGATTAAATGTGTGGGAGGAGACAGGAGGAGGCGATGGACAAGAGTACTTTGTCACGCTTTAAGGTGTTCTGGTGGCAAACACTTCCACTGGTAAGAAATAAATGAATGGGAGGTTTTTCCAATTCTTGTTGTTGTTGTTGTTGGCAATTTATTCTTCAGCATAGTAATAATCTGTCTGGGTGAAACACGGTCCCTCTGTGGTTTGGGAGCATAAGGGACATTCCAGGCGGATGCCAAAGCATCCAAGCTTTGGATGGTCCAGATCAAGCTCAGTTTTGGAAGTAGCAACTGGTTTGTTCTTCATCCCTTGGTGTTTAAAATGAGAAGTGGAAGAAACAAAATGTATCCTTTGTGGTACGCTCTGTTGTAAAAGTCTGCAAAGGGATGGATTGTGCTAATCTGATTTTATTTATGAGTGTGTCAATTATTATTATTTTTTTAATACATAATCAGGTCTTATGAAACTTCATTTACTTCCAAAGGTCCCTTTCACTCTCTTTCACTGCGTGTTTCCAAAAGAACCACTGGTTCTTTTGAACTGGGATATTAAATAATTTGTGAATGATCCAGTAATTCTCTCGTCTTTGTATTTCCTGGGTGAAATGAAAATGCAGGGACATTGGCATCCCACTAAATCCCATTCTTTTCCAGCAGTATCGTGTCAGCGTGTGCTCACCCTCTGTCCCCTGCCCCCGATATTGGCATCCTTTCCTGGAGCTTCCGGGTGCTGGCAGCTCCTATGCTGGCCTGGGGACCCTCATTGCAAGGGCCAATTGAGGGAAAGGTGGGACAGGCTGGTTACAGAGCAGTGCCCCAGAGCTGCTCCTTCTGAAATAAATATAAATATATATATATATATATACACACACACACACACACACACACAGGCTGGCAGATAAAATATGGACAGGGAAATGTGGTGCAGAGGAATCACGTGTTGTTAGATAGATCTATCTGCCAAGTTTCTGGCCTGTTGAGGACAAGAATATACCTGGAAATTGGAGAGCCTTCTATTTAGGTGGTCTTGCAGTATCCAGGTAGCAAGAGTCCTGCAGAGAGGCTGAGGGCAGAGTTCCGTCAGTCCCTCAGACCCGTCTTTGTTGCAAGTCAGGTTGGGGTTTGCAGGAATTAATGCCCCGAAAAGTGGTGATTGCTCCCCTGTCTTCTCTGTCCTGCAGTACGTGACATGGGAAGAAGGATCTCACGTTGGGGAGGGGGGTGGTGTTTGGGTTTGTGGGTTGCAGTCGTCAGGGAGCGTTTCTAACCCAGCTATGGAAACCCAACTCTGTGTGACAAGGGGGAAGGATTGCATTGTGTGCCCAACTTCTGGCACGAACAAAGGTCCTTTGTGGCCATGCCAAATTTCTCCCAACAGCAAAACTGTTACTGTGCACAGAGGGCAGTGGCTCTGCCCTGTGACAAATCGCAGCAGCGGGTGCTGCAGGGAGGAAGAGGAAGCTTGTTCGGTCCCGTGATCTCCAGGGGCAAAATGCATTCGTTTTCCTGCCTCACAGGCGCCTGTAGGGACGCTTAATAAATGGTACACACCCACCTGAAATCTCAGCCTACCGCATGGCTAGACAGGCCTTTTCCCCATAAGCAAGCACAGTTTTTAAAGGCTTTCTTACTCTGTTTGTTTCTTCCTTTTTTTTTTTAATTTAAAAATTGTGTGTATAATCTGATTTTTTTCCTAAAGAAGATAAGTATTTGATTGGGAACATATTTGTTGGACGACAGATGAAATTAGAACAGGGTTACTTTGTGAATAACTTGAAGTTAAGCTTCAGATAGCGTAGACATCTGTAACGTCAGTGGTGCTTCAGCTGGCTTCTGGTTTCCAATGACAGACACTAGTTGGTGGGTTTTGGTCTTAAATTAGGTGCCTTGAATTCCCGGTAAGCTGGGGGAAGTGTTTTGTGGCCTGCAATGAAAAGAAAGCACGCAGGTGTTTTGAAGGATCTTGCTGGCCTTGCTATTTGTTGTCTCTTTGCCTCTTCTGCTGAACGTAGGTCCTCTTCACACAGTCTATGGGATTATAATAAACAGGGTGGTTTGCATGGGTATGAGGTCTAGGTGCTTACTAGGAAAAGGACAGATAATTAAACACACTTTGGAAACAAAGTGCTGAGATAAAATTTGAAGCCAATAAGGGGGAAATGATGTGCAGAGGTGATCTAAGTTGGAATTGCAGGAGATGAAGTACAGCAGATGTAATAAAACAACTTCAGCAGATACAGCATGTGATTAGGATGATGGAAAACAGAGTAGCTAAGCATCTTTCAGAGGGTCACTTTTTCAGTATTTGAGCTCAGAGCTGATCGAGGAACTGATGAAGGGGCAATGTGATGCATGCTTAGGAACACTCAGTTTCTGTTACCAACAACAGGAAAAAATATGCCCTTGACTGAGAGGTGAGGGTCAACTCTTCCAGAGCCAGAGAGAAAGAAAAGAACAAGTATATTGATGGTGCCCACAGACTTTGGATGACATGAGGTTGTTATGAGAAAGTCTTCATCACATGAAAATGCTCTTTACAGTACTAGATTTTTTCCAGAATTTAGGCAAAAAACAATGGAAAGGGGAGAGTTCTTGAACTGTAGCATAGAGGCAAAGGAAGACCAGAAGGAATTGGTGCAGCTTTGCTAGTGATGCGTTTGCTGCAGCTGCAGAGGAAAGTAACTTTTAGCTTGTGTAAGGACCGAGGAAGGTTTGGCATCATCAGAAGCAGACAGGCTTCTCTGTTGTGTACATGCACCTGGCCTGATGAGCGATTTCTGAGGGAAGGCAGATAGTTCAGACCTTTGATCTTCAAACTTTTGCTTCCTGCCGTGAGCCTGCTGGTGAGTGAGAGTTGTGGTGGTTTTGCGACTTTGGTGCTTGTTTGCTGGGACCAGCTCCATTTGCTGAGGCTCTTAAATGCTTTCCAACTTGCGAGCCAGGAGGATAACCTGAATTTACTGGAGGATGGAGCAGTAGCCTGTAGCACAGAAACCCTGGATTCTGTTTCCAGCCCTGCTGAAGACCTTGGGTAAGGGATGATTTTTGCACTGTGGCTACCCCATCCCTTTTGGTGGCAGCAAGCTGTAAATTGGCTTGGCCATTTAATGAAGCCTCGGCCACACTCTCTTCATGCCTTAATTCCCCATCTGAGCAATGGGAATAATAGCAAGTGCCTTAATTCACAGGCGTGGTGTGAGGATAGGTGTCTTAATAGATGTAAAGCCTCTGAATACTGGGCCAGCAGGATCCTTGGATCGCCATAGGTCATTACCTATCTAAGGCAGACTCCTCCATGAGGGGAAAGGACTTAGAAAAGATACCTGGTTTACATAGTCGGTGGAAGTCACATCACTGTTCTTGGAGAAGAAAAGCCTACAAATGTTGAAGTATGTTTTTCATGGTCTGATACAAAGCCACTTTTGAAACAGTCTTTAATTTAAGCAAGTAGAGCACAACGAAATTTAATGTAAAATGCAACAAGATGAGAGTGAATGTTATTTACACCAAGATACTTGCAAAGCCCCTCAGCAGAACCAAATCTGCTCGTCACCAGGGCCGGAGGGAGAAGAGGAGGTCAGACCGATGCAAAGCACTGCATGGGCAAGTACTCTTACAAGCACCTCATTCCTCTTAACCAGCAACAGACACCTTTCCTGCGTGCTGGGACAGCAGAGATGTGGCTTGGTGACCTTAGACACCTGCTTTTTGTCTCTGTCTTGGTTTGGAGAGTGGACACCAGCTATGGTTGGGAAGAAATTGTGTCAGGTTTGAGGAAGGGATGTATTTTCCCAGCAATACAGGGGTTCATCTGTATCACAGGAGTCTCCTAAATAGACATCCAGGTTAGGAAACAAATGTGCATCATGTGCCAGCAGTTTAAGGTCATTCATCTGAATTTGGCTAGCAAGCTGGAGACCTGACCTGGCTGTGGGCACAGGCAGCCTGGATGTCTGCAGCGTGCTCCCCTGAGCCGGCAGCGGTACGTGCATGGGGGTCTGTTTGCACCCCCAGACAGAAACATGGCATTTTGACGTGGGACGCCTGAGGTTTGCCTCCTCGGTTCATCAGGGTATTGAACCGTGTGAGTTAGGCCAACGGCTGACTGTTCATGTGCTTAAAATTAGAGCTGTCCTGAAGCGCCTTGGACATCAGATTTGTTTGTTATCCTCTGGTTGAGTTTGGAGGTGTGTGTTCAGGTCCTGTGAAAATCCATCTGGCAGTTTACAGGGGTGGTTTGGTTTTGAAGGAGGTGTGTTGAAATTCCTCTTCTGGAAATGTCGAGGTTTATGTTTCCGTTGCATCGCTGTACAGGTATTCAGTGTGATGGGCTCCAAGATGCATTTTTGTACCCCAGACGCTGCTTTTCAGCTTCCTTCAATAGCATCTGGCACCGTAGCTCAAGACTTTCCATTCAGGAAGTGAATATTCTTAGGTGTAAGTCAGATCTAATGTTTTAAAAGGGGAAATTATTGTGTACTGAAGCTTTTCCTGGTGGTGCAAAGGTTCAGACTGCGTAAGCAGTGTCAGTCTGGATGACTTGAAGCGATAGCCGTTGTGTTCACTGGAGCATAGGCAAGTGGAGAGGAAAACGGGGGCAAGAGAGAAGAATAGCAGTGTTTGGGGGGCACGGTTAAAACCATCCTGTGGGCGGGAGACGTTATGCTAGTCTGCTTGTAGTGTTTTATCCTCTCATCTGTACTCCTTGTCGGGGAATGTGGAGATACACAGAGAAGCCCTTGGGGGGGGGAAGGAAAGTGGTACAGTGACTCATCAGCTTTATAAATCACAAACCATCTGCGTTTTTCTAACACGTCGTGAATGAGTCAAAGGGGGAGGTGTACAGCTATAGACACACGCAGGTTACTAATGTTTTGTGTTAATTATTGAGCTCCTTCGTCTCTGGTGGGAACTCCGTAGACTCCTTCAGTGCTGCTGTTGTGTTGGATGAGGCTGATGCTGTGATGTGTGCTGCCTGAGCCAAGAGATGCGGGGCTTCAGGGGCAACTTCTTGAGAAGTTAAAGCTTTTTTTGGGTAATGTAGAGCTTATTTCTACCCTGCAGCCATGCAAGAGGGACTCCCAGAACACGCATGTGACTTTTATTTTGTTTTCTTCTTTACAGTTCACCCGCAAAAGTATTTGTGAGTGCTTTGATAATTTTACTTGGGAAAAAAAAAATGCCACTCATCTGACTAAAGGCAGGGTGCTGTGGTTCCCAGAGCAGAAAAGTTTGCCAAGGGAGACAAGTGGTGTAGGAAGTACGAAAGCAGGAAAACTTCTGTACCGTTGCTTAAGTTTTGTAAGCACATAAAGTAAAGAAATCAAATGTCTTGATTCTGTCATAGCCCATCTTCTTTCTGCTTTGGAGACATTTAACTGATAGTGTACCTATAATAATAATAAATCTGAAGAGAGAGAATATGTAATAATATATAAAATAGATAGTAATATAGAAAATGTATACAGCTGTACCCGGGCTAGATGACAGTGTCATGGAATGATGACACGAAGGAGATGGGGGACCAGATGTTGCTGTTACGATGTTTGATCTTAACAAATGGGAAATGATTGCTAAAAGTTGCTTAAAAAAAAAAAAATACTTATTTTAACACCTCTACCTTTCACAGAAAAAAAAAAAAAATCGCTCTTTAAAAGCAAGAAAAGAAGCTGAACATTCAAACAGAATAAACTGTTTTTTTCCCTGCATAAAATCAAAGATGGATACATCCAGGTTTTACCCACATGGCTGAAGATAGTGTCTACAGATAATTTTTGTTTTGTGTCTGCGAGTCTCTTGTTCTCCCACCACATGGTGCAGGATGAAAACTCAATATGAAGAATTACTTAAATCTAGTGACTTTAATCCAATCTAATGATGAGGATTCAGTGAGCTGCACAGACAAGTAAATAAACTAATTAGAATGAATGTTTTTATAGTGTTTCTATTTCTCTCTTAAGAAATCTGTTGGTCTTTATTTCTCTCTCATGAACGTGCAAGTACCCACCCTAGGAGTAGACACACCACTGATTAAAGGAGATCATTTTGACAGGGTACGTGACTAATCTTTGGAGCTCGCTGCCCCTGGAAGCCATTGATGGAGGGCGTTGGACAGAGGTTCAGCCCCGCTGCGGGTGCTGAGAACGTCTGCTGGTGTATCCGGCTGTATCTTGTATGGGTGGTTCATACATCTGCTTGCTTGGAAGAGGTCAGTTTATATTTTTCCTTCCCAGAGGAGAGAGTGAGCGCAGTAGCTCACCACTTGTGGGTTTTGAGTGGGCATAGCCATAGGTGCCACCGGGACTTTGGATCTCTTTCTGCCCCTGAGCATCTGGGACTCTGGTGGAGGGCACCAGCTAAACCGTGTGTTCAGCAGGACACCAAAGCAGGTGCCTCTGGCAGAAGCCCATGCTACAAGGAAAAAAGCTTTTCCCAAACCATGCCAACTTCAGAAACCAGTTGGAGCAGCAGTCCTTTTGGGCCGACTGCAGTTGTCCACGCACCCCGTTTAGTGTGCAAGCTGTGGGTTGCCAGCCCTTTTTCTGGAGAAGAAAGCAGTGGCCGGGAAGCAAGGGAACCTGGATTTTGTCCCCATGCCATTGTGCTGGTGCTCTCCTTCCTGCTCATTGCTTGCCCCATCCCCTTGGGTGCATGCCCTCCTGGAGAGGGACCCTCTCCAGGTGGACCTGAGATTAAGGCCACTGTCTTGGGTGGGACAAGTGACCATTGCTACAATATAAATATTGGCTCAGGGCATGAACCAGTCCGTGGGGTGATGTTTTTCATCCTGGATAGATAATTCTGTTATTTTCCAGAGAGAAAAAAAAAAGGCAAAATCAGGCCTAATCCGTATTTTAGCAACTAAACTTAAGCATGCGTTTAAAAAGGGCGGGGGGGGAGGGCAGAAATAAGCTAGCAATTGCAGATGAGTACTTTAAAATAGAAAATTCACAGCACACGATGTTCAGCTTCCCCTTTTTGGGAAGGGGTTGGCCACTTGTGTTCGTATAACGTGCAGCACAGAAACCCCACCATTTTCCCCATGTCTTTGGCTTTGCAGCAGCATGAATGAGAACATTTTAGTTCAAAGGAATAGCCTGTGAGCAGTGTACTCGGAACTACGCCTATTGCACGGTACTGCCTGACACAATCTATTCTGGTAAAACCTACAGAGGTGGGTTTTTTCTAGAATATCTGTGTTTTCCAGAATAAGTTTCTTTATGTCTATACAGTGGTCACATCACAGCTGAGTTGCTAATGTAAAGAGGCAGCTTTCGTGTGAATTGGCTTAGGCACACAATTCTCCAGGGTTTTCTACTACTGTTGGTGCCTTTTGAGACCCTGTTTTATCCAACCCTTGGCCCATCTCCACCAAAACCCCTCACTTTTGTTTTATCTATGTATTTTTACAGAGTGTCTCGGTCACTGTGCTGTAGGGGTGCAAGGCAGAGGCGGGATGTACGCTGGGTTTGCTTCTGCCCTCGTTCACAGACGTGTTGACATCCAGTTTCACAGGACCCATTGCTGGGGAAGTCAGGAGTCATAGAGGCAGTTTGGTTTGCCGATCACCTTTTGAAAGGTGTCAGCCTCTCGTCCTTAAAAGACAGAAAAATTATCTATTGCTGCTTTTCTGTAGACAAAAATTCGTTGCCACAGCACCCTGCTACAAACATCTAAGTGGGTTTTCTTTTTCTAATTAGAAATGTCTACACCGACATAAGCGAATTGAAAATGTATAGCGCTTTCAAATTTATCTTTTCTCATGTCTGCAAAAATTATTGCTGTAACGATCTGTATACCTCCCCTGTTTAATTCAGCTTACAAAGAACTGCAGAAGTGTCAGAGCTCTAGGCTGCTCTGACTTGCTTTTTTAAAAGCTCTGCTCTAGTTCACAAAACCTGCCTTTCTTTCTGTGGTTTTCTTTTGCAAATCATTACAGTCCCGATCCATCATGCAGGAATTATTTTCCCTGGTTTGCTTCTTCTTATTCTCCTGCATATAATTAAGCAATGTTTTTAAGTGTTTTATCACAGTGGAGAGCAACAGCATTTTTTTGCTGTGCTAGCTGATGTGCTTTTTTGATATTACTGTAGCAGCTGCATGCTAAAAACAGTTGTAAGGAAGGAAAAACATCACCCTAGGCATGTTTCTCTTTAGCACCATGAAATGTGCATCTCACCTCTCATCCTTAGATTTGTAGGAGAATAATATTACCGCAACATTAATGAATGAGAGTTCAGCGTCTCTGATATGGAGCAGGATGATAGCTCTGCTCTGTGCTGTGTGTGTTTGCATTGCCACAGCCTTCATGGGGGAAGAGTAGATGGTTGGTGGGGGGGGGTTATGATGCTGTCAAGGAGTATCAATTAATTTCTGCTCTGCTCTAAACTCTATGGGCATGACTTCTGGGCAGCCACGCAGGTTGGAGTCAAATGTTAAAAGCAGAGATGCTCACAGGGACACGTGCTTTTGAGTTTTGGGGGAGCCAGGGACCTGCAAGCTTGTAAGGTAACGAGAGGGAGAGGACTATCATTGAAGCTAGCCAGAAATGAGCAGACCCACTGAGGTCCATTGCGGTGTGGTTGGTCACACGTCCTGGAAAGGGTGGCAAAGTCTTCAGCTCAGGAAAAAGGTGGTGCAGGTGGTGTCTCTGCTTTAAAAGCAGCCTGTGGTGTTTGCAGGGTGGTGGGCAGCAGGGCCTGGCTGGCATCTGAGGGCAGAGCATGGCATCCATGTTGAGGTTCACTGAGATCCACTTAATGCATAATAAAGTGGGATAGTATCACAAAAAACTCCAGGGACTGAAAGACTTGTGTCCGACAAGTCCTTGCTAATGAACTCTGGTTGATGCTGTGCAGCTCCTCTGTTACTCCTACTGCATTCCCCATCTGGGGACGAGGCATGGGAAAGCCGTAAGGAGAAGTTTGTACCTTTGTGATATTAAACATCATGTTCAAGCATGAGGGAGGGGTTTTTGCTTTTGGTGTTTTGCGGGTTTTGGGGGGTTTTCTTTGGTGATGTTAAATTACAAGGGCATGATTTACTGTTGATTGCCCTATGTAGCAGAGAGGATGCTGTTCGTGGAGAATGAGCTCCTAAGCAGTAAAGCAATAAAATGCTTCCACCCTCTTTAAACATCAGCTGGCCCTTGCAAATGAAGCACCCTGTATTTCTGCACTTATTTGCAGGTATCCTTACGGTGGTGGTTTTCCCGCTGTTGGTTTTCGAATGAGGCCAGGTGCTGGGAACTGTCTGCTAGCACAGAGCAGAGCAAACCAATGCAGTGAGATGAAAAATAAGGAAGATTTTATTGGCAAATCACACAAGCGTCACTGAAGTGTTTTCATTTCTGGTTTTTTTGGTTGGTTGGTTTGTTTAAAAAAAAAAAAAAAAGGCAAGGTATATCTGTGAAAAGTAAAGATCCATTTGCACTGGAGAGGGATTTCAACCTGTTTCAGCATCTGTTGTATTACTTTCTTCCAGCCCTCGGCTGGAAGCAAGAGACAGCACAAAGTGCTGATATTTCTGGTATGTGTCTCCCTTTCTGCTAAAGTTAAGGTTTTCCCTGCTTTTTAATTTGACGTCCCTTCTAATTTGGTTGTCTTTCGACAGCCTTTTTCAGACTCACTCATATTTTAGGGTACGAGAGAAGACGGACAGCATCTCGTCCTGTCTCTCCACTGCCCTACCACTTCCCCAGCCACGGCTCACAGGGTTTTGGCTAATGCTTTGTGCGACTGGGGTGTCCCAGCTGCCATGGAAAATTCCCACTCTGCCACCACCTCGGAGGCGTCTATGTGGGAACAGCACTGCAGAAAAGGAGTTCAGTCTCTA
>VYZM01011224.1:627424-646905 GCA_013398915.1 Dromas ardeola | reverse complement strand
TTTTTAGGGGGGGGGGGTATAAAACTAGCTACATGCACAAGGGAAAAGATGGAAGAGTGTGAAAAGATTTCAGTGTTCATCAAGAGAAGGCTTTTTGATTTCCATCTCTTTACTTGGACTGTACAGTTATCTTTTGCTGCTGGAAGGTGGCATTGCTACACAGGCAAACATTTTCCAGTGCCAGACAGGCCTAAAAGCATGGTTTGTTTTCCCTGTGCGGTTCTCCATAGTTTCCCTGCTCTGGGGCCAGGTGATCAGGTGGGAAATGTGGCGTTTCCTCAGTCATGCACAGAGTCGCCAAAGTCATTCTCATGTTGGATGCTCCAGAGCCGTTTTAACATGGGTGTGAAAGGTCAAAGGAGTGTGACTGGGTTACTTCGTTAATTAAACAAATGAAACAAATTTCAGAAATTAAAGACAACCAGACTAGGGCCTCTCTTGTAACTGCTGTGACACACTTTTGGGGAGATATGTTAAAAAGAATACGTTGCTTCTGACATATATGCGCTGGTCCCAGATGACTTTGCTGAAGCAAAGGAAATCGAAAGCTCGTGTTCCTGCACACGGGCCTTTTGTGGTTTGGTTTGGACCTCGTTCACAATGGCAGCTGTCTGCTCGGAGCCGAGCGCTTTTGTTTTTTACCTGTTTGCCTTTTGCTGCTTTGTGCGTTTACTCATTTTAAAAAAAAAAAAAAAAGAAAAAAATTAAGTGGTTGGTTGGTTGGGTTTTTTTTCAACCTCCTACAGCATGGCAAGACAAGCAGGAGATGGGCCAGGTGAGCCGGAAGGATGAGGGCTGCCTTCCCTCCCCACACCCCAGGGACTGCTCACAGGGCAGCCGCCAGCAGCACCCCTGCACCCCACACCTATGGCCACCCCACCGTGGCAGCAGCCCAAAAAGGAGGTCAGGGTCCCTCCAGGGTCCCATCCGTAATGACGCACAAAGAGTCAGCCAGGCCAGCGTTAGGGATAGAGGTTGTCCTGTCCCTGGTGCAGCCCCATTCATCAAGTGCTGGATGTGAATTTTGTCCCTCGAAGGGATGCATGTGCTGTGGACAGGTGATGGATGAAGTGTAGCTTGGGTTCCTGTCCTGATGCGCTGGTTACTAAGCCCTGACTGTTGCTGAGGGGTGTCTTCTCTTCCCTCTAAGTTGGAGGAGCTGAAGCATCATCGTTTAGCAGCTTTGTCAGGAGCAACACCGTGTATTTAAAGCTGTCCGCTGTGGCTTTGATGTTGTGGCAAGCAGCTCGTGTTTGAAAGCTGTGAGATGCTCCTGGTGCTTTCTCTGACGTCCTTGGATGAGACGTGGCAGCCCCTGCAAATGTATGTGATACAGCTCCCGGAGATGTGCCATGGCAGGGGTCTGTCCTCCTTAGCAACTGCATTGATTTATCCCAAATGACATCCTTAGCGAGGTCCTGGAGGGGCCATGGTTTGGAGGTCCCAATAAACTCTCCTCGCTCCTGCAGGTTTTTGGCCTCGTTTCCCTTCCCTCTTTCAGGATGCAGGTTGAAGGGACAAAGACAGTCTGGCTGGTTGTGAGCCCCCCAAACTGCACATCTTAGGCTGAAATTCATTTGGTTTTGTTACTGACCTCCAAAAAGAAGCATTTGATTCGGGCTTGATTTCTATAGCGGATAGTGATTCTCATGTGGCAGAAAAACTATTCAAAGTGTAGAGTAGCAAACCAGCAATTAGACATGCAGAAAACCATTGTGTGGAATAGAAGAGAAGCAACAATCTGTACAATTTTCTAGTAAAACTGTAGCAGATAGAATTTTTCATTCATCCACCCATTTATATGTGTTTTGAAGGGACCTTGGCCCTTCCTCCATATCAGAGCATCCTTGCTTGGGGCAAATCCTCATGTTCTCATGAGAGATGGGAGCTCAGCACAGCAACTCAAGGCAGCTTGCTGAGCTTCCAGAGTGTGGAGAATTCAAAACATTTAGTCTGACTTTTAAGAAACCTTTGATTGATTCAAAGTTGTAACCTAGATGTTTCTCATTCTCTGCTCTCTCTTCCATTCCATTCCTTTATCTTTTTGTTCTTAGCTCTTTCTTCCTTTGTGGGAGTGGGATATTCAGTGAAATATAAATAAGCCTTGCTCTGTCTTTGATGTCTTTTGAATTTTCTTCCTTTTGCTGATGTTGCCACATGAATTTTGCAGAAGGTCATACATCAGAAAAGGAGCAGACCATTAGGTACAGCTGTGAGGCCTGTGAGGGAGAGAGAGTTGCGGAGGAGCGTCCAGGGAGCTGTGGCTCCATCCTCATCTCCACCACTGTCCCGGGGCGCTGCCTTGTGCCTCCCTTCCCTCATCTATGAAAGTCAACATCACAAGCACGGTGGGATCTGCAGGGCAGAGTGAGGTGACCTGATCACCTTCACCCTGTTTCCAGCAGCAGCCAGGCTTACAGAGACCATTCTGCCCCCTTGTCTCACTTTTTGGCCTGTTTCAGCCAAATTGGGTAAAAGGGAAGAAGCTTCAAAGATACTTCTGGAAGCATCATTAAAAATGGGTGGACAGGAAGGTGGACGTTTGGACAGTTGCATGTTTGTCTCTAGCTTCTCATCCCGCCTGCAGTGGGACGCAGCAACCCACAGATCACAGCCAAAATACTCTGTGGGAGGATGATTGTGAGGGAAAGTAGAGGGAATTTTGAAGGATATGTGGAAATAATAGAGAATATTCAGTGTAATCCAATTTAAAGGTCAGTCAGCACAAATCTGTAGAAGACCAGGTGTCATTTCTTCCATGGTTCATCTGCTTGTTTATTACTAAAAGGGATAAGGAAAAAAGGAAACAGAAAAGAGGTTGGCTCAGAGGTACTAATACTTTGCGGAGTGAGGATGACAACATTGGTGATCCCGGGTTAGAGTGAAATGGCACTGTGGCATCCAGACCAAGGCAGAGCTGTAAGCCTGCAGGCAGCCCATCCCTGTTTCATGGGGCTGAGCAAAGATGCTCTGTTTCCCAGGGAAGCACCCAGAGCTTAAATGCACCCTTGAAAGTCAACCAGATGGTCCAGCGCTTCACCGAATTGGAGCGAGTGTGCGGGAGCACCCCCGATCTGTCGGGGTTGGGAGGCGCAGAGGCAGCGGTGGCTGTGAACACAGAGCACCGTGCGGTTACGCTGGGACATCTGCAGTACAACAAAGAGCGTCTCTGCGCAGCATCTTTTCTGTGGTGCGTGTTTAGTGTTTCACAGCTTGTGTTTCACAAGTGCCTTATCTGCAAAGGTGCTTCATGGAGAATTCGCGTGTGAAATGCTTCGCATATGGAGAATACTTTCATCCTGGGTTTAAAGTACATAGAGCTGGAAGCTGCCATCCCTGCTCTTATCCCCAGCTGGAGCTGCTTCCTCTGGCAGTATGTCATTTTGAGTTTCCATATGTACAGGAGTGGTATGATCTCTGACGGGCAGAGTAGCAGAAATACTCTCTAGAGACCTGCAAAGTATTCATCAGCGGCGAACAGAACTGAGAAGTTAGTGGCTGCTTTTAGAGCAACTATTCCTGGTTCTCATGCCAATGCACAAGGGAGAGGAGCAGGTTCAGGGACAGCACTGAGGTGGTTAGAAACTGTCTGCTGATGTTGGATCTGTCCAGATATAACTGCAGTGGGATTTTATCTCATTTGATCTTCATGTCTGATGGGCACTGGAGACATCTTAACCATTTACAGGCTTCACAATGAGAATATCTGCCTTTGGTTAGACATGAGATTGTAGAATCACAGAATGGTTTGGGTTGGAAGGAACCTTTAAAGATCATCTAGTCCATCTCCACTGCCACGGCACATCTTTCATTAGATCTCTAGTTCAGATTCTCCATTTAATATGCTTCTACAAAAATCAGTGCAGGTCTTACCCACTCTGCAAATCTCCACTTTCCATCCTCCTCCACTTTGTGAACCCCATTGCCTCCCCCACCCCATCCCAAGGACTCCTTGGTTGTAAAAGATGAGTTTTCCATCAGGACTGGAAGTACTACAAATCCAGAGCCCATCTGATCAAGAGGAGTAGCAAACTGGAGTCAAGGATTGATTAGAAAAGGCATCTTGTCAAATAGGAGAGTGACTTTTTTAATTGTTTTATTTTCAATTAATGAAACTGTTTTGACAACTAAATTTCCCTCCTTCTCTCCACCCACTTCTGGTGAGTGTGGGTAGATCCTAAAACAGCTGGTGCAGGCTTTTTTTGTGGTTGTTCTGACTGATGTTGACCTCATATCCTTTTAAAAATATGTTTTACAGAATTCTTGCATTTGGGAGCTTCCAAAACCACTTTGACATATGAATCATGCTTAAAAATGGATTATTTTTTTTAATTCTGTAGGGAGTGAAGCGCACAAATCAGGGCTTGATGAGAATATCAGCAGGGTCTTAGGAAGGGACCCTGTTTAAAAGGTATCTAAGGGCTTCTGTGTCCTTTGCTAGCTACCTCTGTCAATATTGAGTGAAAAATGGTGTTTCAAGGAAACTTTTGTTCCAGAAAAGACTTGATAGGCTTCCATAGATCTGCTGCAGTTTCTTTGAACCCACCTCTCGTCAAGACACAGACCTTTGAAAGTGTTGATTTGTATTAACTCTTCTTTCTGCCTTTACTTTTACAACCAAGGCAGGCCCTATAGCTTTATTTAGAAATCACCCATCATTAGTAACCACAGTCATTTAGTAGACATATTTACAAGGTAAGTGACAGTGGGAAGTAATTAAGTTTAATGTAAATCACACTCAATTTCAAATCTGCGGGCTTCAAAATAATAATTAATAGAAACTGCAGCTTCTATAAAAAGATGCAGTGTTTATAGCAGTATCTTCTTTCTTTTCCAACTAAATGCGTTGAGTCTAGTGGAGATTAAAATCCCCTGTCTGTTCATCTTACTTATTTCAAAGCCATTGTCTACCTGTGGCGCACTTCACTGCGAATTATCCACTGCTTTTGTTCTTTGTGGGGAGATTTTTACTCTCCAGGTTGATGACGGAGGGGAGGGAGAGTTCAGCATTGTCCAAAATGGCCTTTTAAATGTACATATCTTGAGCTGTGGCTTTCTGCTAAATCGGTGTTTTATAGATCAGTGCTAACGATGCGTGCTTTGTTTCACAGGTGTCATGCAGCTGACAGGTCTGCTGGCGGAGCTGATGGCCATAGCTGGGCTGGAAATTCTTCATTAAACAGAACAGAGTAAAATAATCAAGGAAGGTTAGAGCTGCTTGCAAGACCTATTGAGTTGATTGCTCACCCTGTCTAAAAAAAGTCATCATTTGGGACAACAGCCCGCTGCCAGTGGCTGCCATGGCTAGCAAAAGAAAGTCAACGACTCCCTGTATGGTACGAACTTCTGAAGTCACGGAGCAGGAAGGCGCTGAGGCCGTAGAGGCTCCTAAAGAAAAGGGGGCTGGCGCACCACAGCAGGACTCTAAAAAAAATTGGCCTTCAGAAAGCTCAGTCAAAGACTGCGAAGTGGTTGAGGCAAAGCCCCCAGCTGAAAATCAGTCTAAGAAACCCCAGGGTGGTTATGAGTGTAAATACTGCCCTTACTCAACACAAAACTTAAATGAATTTACAGAGCATGTTGACACTCAGCATCCAAATGTCATTCTCAACCCCCTGTATGTCTGTGCTGAATGCAACTTCACAACCAAAAAATACGATTCTTTATCTGACCACAACACAAAATACCACCCGGGAGAGACTAACTTTAAACTGAAATTAATTAAACGCAATAATCAGACTGTTTTAGAGCAGTCCATTGAGACCACTGCTAATGATGCCACTGTCACCAGCGGTGGGCAAGAAAATGCAGAGTGTGATGATTCACTTCATGGGGGAATTAGTGCAAGTAAAACACCAATGATGAAACTGGGAAAGCCTAAAGGGGAAACCAAGAAGGGTCCCAAAAAGCCAGAAGACGGAGTTACGGAAAACCACGTGGATGGCTCACTACCCCGCATCATAACTGAAGCCACTGAAGCTATTGCTTGTATAAATGGAGACCTTCTCCATGATGTGTTAGCCCATGTTATGCCCTCTGTACAGCTGCCACCAAATATTAACCTTGTCCCCAAGGTGCCGGTACCTCTGAACAGTACCAAATACAACTCTGCACTGGACACTAATGCAACCATGATCAACTCCTTCAATAAATTTCCTTACCCAACGCAAGCAGAGTTGTCATGGTTGACAGCAGCATCAAAACATCCAGAAGAACAAATCCGAATCTGGTTTGCTACGCAACGTTTGAAGCACGGTATAAGTTGGTCTCCTGAGGAAGTGGAGGAGGCAAGGAAAAAGATGTTCAACGGTACTATCCAGGCAGTTCCCCAGACCATCACCGTCCTGCCAGCTCCTTTGACAACTGCAAAAATGCCCCAGCCCATCATCCAGACAGCATTGCCTTGTCAGATACTGGGCCAGACTGGTCTGGTTTTGACTCCCGTGTCAAATGGTTCAACTGTATCCTGTTCACCAATTGCGCTTGCTGTTGCCCCAAACCAGGGGCAAAAGAGGACAATACAGACGTTATCAAGTGCCCCAGAGGCCAAGCGTCCTCATGTAGTTCAGGTGCCTGAGATTCCTGCCAAGTTGACTGCTGTACCACTGACACCAGCCAGTGAGCGAAAAAAGACGAAGGAGCAGATAGCAGAGCTGAAGGCCAGTTTCATGGCAAGCCAGTTTCCTGATGATGCAGAAGTCTATCGGCTGATAGAGACAACGGGTCTCTCCAGGAGTGAGATCAAGAAGTGGTTCAGTGACCACAGGTACAGAAGTCAAAGGGGCATTGTGCACATCCCTGGGGATGCTTTAGGGAAAGATCAAATAGCACCTTCAGCTGGTCGACACGGACGTTCGTTTCACCCATACACAGATTTTACTCCCCAGAGATTCAAAGAGAAAACCCAAGAGCAGCTTAGGGCCCTTGAGGAGAGTTTCCTAAGATGCTCTTTTCCTACCCAAGGTGAATTGGACAGACTTCGAGTGGAGACTAAGCTGAGTAGGAGGGAAATAGATTCATGGTTCTCTGAGCGGAGAAAGATAAGGGACAGCATGGAGCAAGCAGTCTTAGACTCAATGGGATCATACAGAAAAATTAAAGAACAAGCAACTCCCAATGGTGCAATAAGCCAGGCAGAACTGCTGAGTAGCTCTCAGCTCCCCGGTGCTTTATCTGGGTCCTCCACCACGTTTAAGAAAACTCAAGAGCAGATTCATCTACTGAAAAGCACATTTGCAAGGACCCAGTGGCCAACACCCCAGGAGTATGACCAGTTAGCATCTCAGACTGGGCTCACAAGAACTGAAATAGTTCGCTGGTTCAAGGAAAACCGGTCTTCGCTAAGATCGGGGTCACTTAAATGGATTGACCAGTACCAGCAGCAGTATGTCGTTGATGGTCATAATGAGCAAGGCCAGAAAAAGGGATCAAAACACATCGAGAATCCAAAGAATGGTAATGAGGTGTCTCAGCAGCATTACCAGGAGCATAAAAAACTGAATGAAGAGAATGGGGGGAAACTAGTGGTGAGAGCAAAAAGAGACTGCGAACCATTGAAAGACTCTTTGTTGGGGAATCAAGCGGAGGGTACGGACAGGTTGGAGTGCAACAGCCATGACGGCCACGGCAGCGAGGAGAACGAGGAGCCAGCAGAGGTCAACTGGGTGGAGGTGACGGTGGGTGACGATGATGCTGCATCGGACTGTACAGACAGCTGGAGCCAAACGGCACCTGAAGGCCAGGCAGAGCTGGCGGACTTTGACTCTGAAAGTATATCTGGAGACAATTCCCACGTATAGACAGGTAATGCTGATGGTGCCCTGTTTCTCTGAGCCTGCCTCTGTCTGGGTGTTCTTCCAGCATCCTGTAGCCCCTCTTCAGTATAATTCCCTGGAGCCCATCCGTGCTGGATCCTTGGGCCTGCTGGATGCCTGAAAAAAAGGGAGACCCATCCTGCTTGTAAATTAAAGCAACTGCGTGGTAGGGGAGGGGTTAGTGCCGTTTGCCTTGTTTCTTGTCTGCTTGTGGGCCAAGTCCTGGATAAGGGAGATTTTTTTTTTTATTTTTATTCTTTTTTTTTGGCAATAAGTGATTAAACTTTTAGCCTTTAAACAACCTATGTAACCTCTGCAGCACTTGATGTAAAACGCACCAGCTGAGCCACGCAAAGAAATAGTAAGTAACACCAGTTGCTAATATCCCCCTTGCTAACAGATCATTCATCTCCCGTGAATAGAGGCTGTGCCTGTTTCTGCACCTCGGGTCCTTCCTTTGCAGCATCCTGCCCTGCTCAGAACAAAAGGTCCCTGGGGGAAGGGCCTAGGACAAAGATGCTTCTTTATGCAACGGCAAGCAAAAAAAAATGTTGTGGGGACTGAAGTGGCTCATGCAAATGTGCTCTCTTCCTCTTGCAGGTGAGAAGGGTCTCCAGCCTCGCTTTGTTCTGCTTGCTCACTCTAGAGGCTTAGGAAATGCCCCAGACTAAGCCATGTGGGTGTTTTAGCAGCTCTTCTTCACAGGATCTTGAATTAAAAAGCAAGCTGAAGGGCCTTTATTTAAGGGGGTTTTATACGATCTTTCACAATGAGAAAGGACATGTAACGTGGAGAGCTGAAGCCTGTTTCTGATCACAGTTGCACAGGTATAAATCTGGAGCAGGCACTGTCAGCATTCCTTGACTTGCATTTCTTGAGTTCACTGGAGCCTGTAACGTTTTATGCTCTGTATAACCGAGTCTGTCTCTTCCAAACTGGAGTCTCCTTAAGCTAGAACTTACCCCACAGAAAGCTCAGCACCCTGTACTAACAACCACAGTGAGAGAACACCTACTTTAGAAAGAGTTAGTAGTTTTCTGGTATCTAATAAGTATAATATACTTCAACATTTCTTTAAAAATATATATATATATAAAAATTTTCAAAATAAAAATTTAAAAAAAGGAAATACAAAAGTCGGAAAGTCCCTCTATGCTTGCACTGAAGACTTACTAGTGCGGCTGGCAGTACTTGAACTACTCTGTTGCAGAGGTGCAGTTTTTCTTAGCAAGCCCTGCTGACGAGCTTAGAGCCCTCCGCTTTCTCCTTGTGCAAAACTTGTCCAGAAGTCTCCTGGACATTTTCTCTGAGTTGAAAAGGGAAACCCTGCAGTGGTTTTATTTTGAACTACGAATTGTGTCGGCTAATTTTGAGAAATGTTATCACGGCATCTGTGTCACAAAGTATCTTAAAGCCCCAGACTGCAATGTAAGGCACTGTTCTGCATTATGTGTGCAGAAGTTGGTAATTAGGGATGTGAGGAGCAGGCTCTGTTACCTGTGTGGCAAAGGCAGAGATTAAAGGAGGAAGGACATGGGAGCATCAGCCGGAGGCACGCTGGGGTGCCACTGCTGTGCAGCCAACATAAGAAAGGAGAGCCAGGATCTGATCTGCCTTTTAAAATCAAATACCCGATGAATAAATGCATTGTGGGATTTATGTTTTTTTTTTCAGGGTTGTTATTCCAGATCATTTTCCCCCTTCCAGCTATAAACGTTTGTACTGAGGAGAGGGAGCAGACCAGGGGCTAGGAGAGGGAATGGGGAGGAGGGTAGGAGAGGGGGGGTTGCCTGAAACCACTGTTTCTTACAAACCTCTTGCACCATGAGCACAAGCTCTGCAACAACCCTCTTCCAGCAGCGTAGGTTTGGTGCCTGCATTTTTGTGCTTGCGAGCAGGGTAAGGTACGTTGGGGTGAACCTCCTGCCTTTGTGCCCTGTCACAGGTGCCGACCATAAAGCTCCAGGGCTGCGAAGGTGCTCAAGTGTTATCAGAGAAGAATTTTAATAAGAACTTTGATCTCACTTAAACTTCCGCTGGGTTATCCTTTTGATGAGGAGCTTTCTGGTGGCTGGTTGTAAAACACACTGAGAAGAGGTGCACTGGAGCAGGGCTTCCGCTGCAAAGACCATGCAGTAAGATCAGAGGACGATTTTGTCCTCTGCTCTTCGCCCACATCTCAGCATGCTGGCCTGAGGACTTGACAAAAGCCCAAAGTCTCTTTCATTTTCCTTTATTCTCCCTGTAAGTCTCAGCCCAGAAACACAAGTGCCTGCTCTCCATCGCCTGCATGGAAGCATTGTCACAGGCATTGCGACGCAAAAGCTGGAAGCTTTATACCCCACACTGGTGGGACCTGTGGAAAAATCCCAGCTGCTGGCTCCTTTTTCCTTCAGGATAAGCTTTCACTCTTATCTTCGGGAAGCCTATCTTTTATAATTTTTAACTAGAAGTTTGGTGTTAAATTAACAAGGTAGTGTATGACTCAAAAGCAAAGACTGTGTAAGACCTGATGGAGAGCTGGTTTCTGCCTGTTGTCATATAAAAGTCTGATTTTTCCTAACATCATATCCCTCGGTAGCTTAGAGGGGTCGTGTCACTGTCCTGGCTGCACGTAAGAGGTAAACTGAAGAGCTGACAAGGGACTTCTCCTCTTGACTCTAACACAGCCACAATCATTATGTGAAACTTCCACTGCTGAACCCTACATCAGGCAGAAACGCGCTCCTTTGATATTCATGGTGTTGCTGTTTTCTCAGCTTGATGTACATAGTTTAAAGTGAACATTTTTCAGTGATCGATCTCCATACTCCTGTTGCTGGCTGAATTTGTGTGTGGCTTCTTTAAAACCTGAGCTCTTCCAGACCATCTTTGTCACTCTCTGCTCCAGTGTGTAGCTTTAGGAGTTTCTGAAACTATTAGGGAGTATTTGTGCTACAGTTTAGACAGACCTTATGCCATAGAAAATTGAGTTTTTCAAAACTGATCTGTGTTCGGCAGATTCTGCTGCTGTAGCTAGTGGGAGTTTCACGAGTGCCTGGCCGCGGTGAGAGCAGGATTCACGCCAGGCCCTGAAATACCATCCCTGGACTAAGAAAAGGCTCTGTTACTAACTCCGTATCTGAAGCTTGTGGCAAAATTGGGTTTATTCCATGGAGCAGGTGAGGTTTCCTGAACAGTGAGTCTGGGAGACCTGTCCCCAGTAGGGTACTGGGGCCTTCAAGATGTTGAGTGGCTGCTGTAGGGTGCACAAAAGCCATCACTGAAAGTGCTCCAGGTGCTGCATAATGAAGCCTCACATCCCTCTTGCAGTGAGGCCCAACTGCTCTGTCAAGCTCCCTTTCCATCAACAGAGATATTCCCGCCTTCCAACAGCACGGGTCAAAATTAAGTCTGTTGTCCCCATTTGCACAAGCCTGACAAACAGAAACTGGTCCTGAATCAAATACAGCAAGTCGCAGCTCAGCCATGAGAGCGGGACCAGAGCGTGCCGGAGTGGTTGGCAGCTGCCGCTGGCTTTCTTCACAGCATTTTCTCCCCGTGGGGTTTTCCCAAGATCAGTATTTCCTCAGCCCAGAGCTTTTGGTTTTTTTCTCAGAAGCATACTTTTTTTTTCCCCACCACCACCTTCTCTGCCATAAACTTTCTTTTTTAGAGTTATTTCATGAGCTCCATTTTAAGCTCAGACCTTGCAAGATGTAGGCACCAAAGTCTATGGCTCATAGTGGGAGCAAGGGAGGTAGACACCCCAGAAGATGCATGCCCTGGCTCTTGATGGCAGTGACCACTACTCTGTGGAGATGTGCCAAAGGAAAACTATGTCTGGGAGTTGCACACAAGGAAAAAAAAGAGTCCAAAGGAAGTCATCCCTTGCATCTGCTGTATGCATTGTATTGGGCATCAGAGGTGGTCAGGGTCCTCTTGGTGCCTCCAACCCCTTTTGTACCGCTGCGGGAGCTGAGATCACTCGGTTGCTGGTGGCCCAGTGCATTCTTTGGTGTCAGAAACTGGTAAAAGTGAACAGTACTGGTGTTTCCCAAAAAAGTGAACAGTACTGGTGTTTCTCTCCAAATTCTTATTTTTCTTGTGGTTTAGGGTTTCATCCATAAAGCTTAGCTATAGTGCCTGTTACTGGTGTTGGGCTCCAGGGTGCCATCCTGAAGTCAGTGTTGGATTGACCAGTGGTTTTTGCAGAACTTGGGTCGCCCTAAAGCGTTTAAGGGAGTGTGGCTGAAGTATAGAGGAGTTGCCATTTCCCCTGAAGCCAGCGAGGCCTGTCGCAGACCCAAGCTGTAACACAGTGAAGGACTTCAGAGGGGGAAGCAAAACCCAACGCAGCAATTACACTTTTCCAGTGAGTTAGGAGGAGCAGGGGGCTGTTTGAGGAAAGGTCACAAGGACAGGGAGGACTTTTGCCTTCGGAGCTGGTGCAAGCCCATGCCATTGTAGTGGCCTGGGACATACTGGTTTCTGCATTGCAGATGCCAGACAGAGCTCACTGCTTTTGTGGGAAGTAACAGACCTGGTGGCAACATTCATAAAAGGTGTGAAATAACGGGTTAGCTCAGGTTTCAGTAATCACTGGTGCAGGGTGGGTGAGGAGGAGGGTACAGGAAAACCGCCTCATGCTGCTGTGTGCAGCTCCAGCCCAAGTGGGTGCTTGCACTTCTTGCATGTTTACACTTCAATGGGGAAAAACACATTGAACGTAATCTTATCTTAGAGCCCTTGCTCTGTGCTGGGAACTGGGGATGTGTGTAGGTGGGTGAGTATTTGAAGGTTGGGGTTTTTTGGCGTTATTTTCTAATCTCTGGTCCATGGTGCAGCCTTTACGTAGGTGCAGGAGTCGTAGTGGAGCCAGGGAGCTGCTCTGCAGAGCACAGGCGCATGCAATTTTTTTCCATTGTCTTGCAGTTTGTATAGTTATTTTTTAAATCATGCAAAAAAAGTATTTAATGAGAGGATTTACACGAGAAGACAGACGTGAAGTCTTCATGCTTTTAACATCCTCTGCCCCTAACCCATGTGCACGTCATCTTTGAGCCAGCCTGAGGGTCTGCCTGAGGTGTATAGTAGTGAGGGATCGGCAGAGTCGAGGCTGGACTGTATGTCCCTGTTGGAAATCTACAGCGGGTTGTTGGCTGGGTGTTACATACAACAAAAATCCAGCACCCCACTGCGGCATCGGGCTGTGATGGGGATAGGCTTCAGGGTACGGCTAATACAAAATAAGTGCTACCGCGTGTGCAGGGATGTAAACTGGACACCGTGTTAGTTGGCAGCTCAAATAGTTGTTCGCAGTGCCTTCAAAAATAATATGCTGCTTTTATAATTTTTTTCAGGGGTACTCCTCAGCTGCACTGTCCTGACGTCGAAGGAGAAATGCTGTCTGAAAATAGAAGAAAACTATTTTCCTGCCTGGGGTGAGATAGCATGTTGCTGTCTCCAGCCGCACTTGCGGAGGCACAGCGAGAAATACTCTTGTGGAGCATCATCATGGGATCGTTTATAGTGCCAAAGTCCTACTACTGCATTAAAAAAGAAAAGGAAGGAAGGAAGAAAGGAAGGAAGGAAGAAAAAAGGGTCCTTGTACATATGTTTCTCCTTAGCTTCTCTCCCACCCACTTTCCTGCCCAGCCTCTTCCTCTACTGGAACAGATTTGTACAACGTGGAAATTTTGTTAACTTTTTAATAGGTGCAAGTTACTCTTGCATATAATGCCATTGCAAAATTTGGGGGTTGGTTTGGGGGAGGGAAGTGTCTTTTGTGGGAGAGGGAGAGAAGATTTTTTTCTGAAGTGTTTCAAGAGAGATTTGTAATCTTTTGGAGTCTTGTTGGTGCAGATCAACACCTGAGCCCAGGTCCCCACCCCGGTTTACATTTCAGCCCACTTAAATGAGTTATGGGGTCGGGGAGGGTTGTTCTGGAGTGGTTGGGGTTTGTTGGGTTTTTTTCTTGTTGTTTTGACTTTTCTATTTTATGGCCACCTGCTACTGGTTGAAGTATTTAAATCTCTGCTTTTCCGTGCTCCTACAAAGCGAGTCTTCTCCAGCTCCTGTACTTCACTTTTCACAAGTCAGCCCTGGCCGTGGGTCTCTCAAGATCTGGCTAGAATGCCTTTTTTTCTGTTGGGTATTTTTTTTAGCACTTTTTGTTTAAACATGCAGTACAACCCCCAGAGGGGTTGGAGAGAGGAAATTAAGATGCTTCATAATCCGAACTTGTTTTGTGTTTCTTCAGCTGGTACAACGATGGACACCATAACCAACAGTCTGCCCTCCAGCTTTAGATGTTGTAGCGCACAACAGAAATTTCTGATTAACCCTTGCCACTGAATTTTCAGATCAGTCTTAGGTTCCCGAGTGCACTTTTTTTCAAATACTGCTAATTTGGATTTGGGGGGGGGGGTGTCTGTCCGTGCACGTGTGAGGAAGAGGAGGGAGAGCGGAGCGTGGGTGCGTAGACGAGCGGGTGCAAGAGCCGTCCGGTGCGTTCCTCTGACGAGCTGGGTTCGGAAAACTTACCCACCTTTCAGTACGCTGCACAAATACAATGCTAGGGAGTTTGAATAAATCCAACTTTTCTAACTTGTTGCTCATTTGTTGTAACTCAATAAAACAAAGGCTAAACATTTTGGTAACCTTTTTCTCGTCTCTTCTTTTTTTTTAATTATTATTATTTTATTCCATTTAAACCCCAACCTCGGCCCCCACCAGCTCTCTTTGGTAGACAAGAGCTCACTGTCTTTAGAGCCACGATTAGGATTTTAACTGGTTTTGCAGTAATCAGCTTGGCAAACGCTAACCAGATTAAGGTGATCTCGGTGAACTACTGATGTTTATTTCTGTGGCATTGAATGGTTCTTCCCCGCGCGAGGGGGTCGGATATCGCCTGGGAACGGGGATTTGGGAGGCACCTTTACTTTGGTTGCAATCACAACCTGAATGAACGAATGAATGAAACCGTCCCCATGACTCACCCATATGGAATTATTTTTGTTAATCATCAGCACAACACCTAAGTGGCGAGGGAGGTTTGCAGCGGGCGGCGGCAAGCGCTTGGTGACTTTGCTTACAATGAAGCTGTCTGGTTCGTCATCGAAGAGGAGTGAATGGATGGGGCAGCGCTGCGTTTGCATGTCACGGGCCAAGGGCAAGCGCTGGGGAGCAACCTCGGCTCCTCCACGGGTGACGGCAGCCGGACGGGGTGTGCGCTCGTGTCCCATCACACGTGGTGCTGTGCATCACGCTCCTCTGGGTGACCGCACAGACGTGTCCGTACCCGCCCTGCGCGGGTTGACAAACCGATGGATGCAAGCGTCAGGTGGCCAAAAGGAAAATGCCTCTGAGGAGGCTCCCCCAGGACTCCCAAGTTGTAACTGAAACTAATTGCCACTTCTGTCTGCTTTGCTTACATGAAAGGATGCTAATATTTTAATTGCCCTTGTGCACAGTTTTTAACAGCCACTTGGCGGCTTAATATTCCAGTTTGCGTCTCCCCTGTCTGATGTGCGCACACAGCTGTGTGTCTGGAGCGCTGACCTACTTCGCTTCACCAGCAGCGCTCCCAGGGAGCTCAGCAGGAGGCTTCGGAAGAACAAGACCCACCTGGGTTTTCTGTGTTTGTGCAGCCCCAGACACGGCGGGATGAGGGGCCAGGACTGGGGCTCTTCAAGATCTCTGCAATTCAAATAAAACAATAGCAGCGGCCCTAGGGTCTGTCATCGTGCAGATAATGAAGCTGAAGCTCTCCCGCAGCAAACAAACAAATTGGGAAAAGACCGGCATGGCCTTTGCCGGCCCCGGCGGCACTGAGCAGGTTTGTGCAGGCAGGTCGTGGTGTGATACCGAGCCTTCAGGCACCAGCTTTCATCGGGGAAAGCCGATCCAGTGGCCCCTTGGTTTTTTTTGGCTTAAATCAACCCAGGTCCCCACAAAGATTGCTTCAGTGTGGCTGCTGGAACGGGTTCACAAACTGGGCATTGCAAGCAGGCTTTGTTTTTAATTAATACCGACGCAGTGACTGCGTTTCTCGGAGAGCCCAAGCGGGGAGGCACAATCGGGACATTGTTCACGGCGGCCATTCGGGACGACCCCAGCCGTGGGGTTTGGTTGCAGACAGATGAGAACAGGCTGCCGACATCGCAATTCCGTGCCTTTTGGGGCAGGAGCCTGGTGTTTGCACCGCGGTGCGTGGCCGGGCAAAGCCCCCCCTGGGCAGGACCCCCAGCACCAGCAGTCCCTGGCGCTCAGGCTCTGATTGACATCTTTCAGAATGTGTTTTAACCCAAATCTCTTGAAATGGTCTAATCGGAAGAAATCTAGTTAACACCAAAACAAAATTTAAAAAAAATCGTATTTTTGCACTTGTGCAACACTTCTTTTTTTAATGTGGTTTGTAGAAAAAAAAAAAAAATCCCTCACTCAGAAGCCAGGAACAACTTGAATTAGGTGACCTCTGCTTTCCTAATTTAGTCTGCTTGTATGCTGACAAGAGGATGGGTTTTCATTATATACACACTTCACTTCCGTCTGGTCCATACGACGCTGGAAGGCTGCTGCTCAGTAAATGAGCTGCCCTTAACTCCTTACTGCTGTCAGAGAACTGGGGACTCCAAGCATATAGTAACACAGGTACAAATTAGGACCTGTCAGACAAAAGCTTTATTAAATGTGATCATGGTGAGAGACCACTCGGCCAGCAGAGAATAACAGCATCACGGAATGGTTTGGGTTGGAAGGCACCATCAAAGATCATGTGGTCCAACCCCCCTGCCATGGGCAGGGACACCTCCCACTAGACCAGGTTGCTCAAAGTCCCATCCAGCCTGGCCTTGGGAAGCTTTGCAGCAGAAACTTCAGCGTATACGAACCTCTCTGCAGTCCAAATGTTTCATTTTTTTTCACAAATCCTTTTTTCTTTCCTTTTTTTTAACAAAAAAAAAAAAGCTCTTTGCTTTTCAGCCCCATCGCTGCAGAGGGATCGCGCTCAGAAGAAGGGGTGTCCCACCAGCAGACAGACCATCACAGACTGGGGGAGGCGCTGGGTTATACAAGAAACGTGAGTGATTATGAGCAGAATGATAATTAGGTGGTGATAACTTAAAATCTAGGTAAACCGGCAACCAAGGTAAGTAACATGTATGCATTATATTCATGATTAGCAGAAATTTAAGCACTGAAAGTTTCCCTGTCATCTTCCTGTAGCCTGCAGATATTGATAGGTAGCAAAAAAACCCACATCCTAAAAGCTTATTAAAAATTAATTTCGAAGACACATAAGGCAACATTGTAGGAAGTCCGTTTGGCATCCTGATGGCAAGGAAAGAGCACACCAGTGATGGAAAGGAACTTCTTAAATCATACCCTGAGAAAAAGAAGAGTGACCTGAGACCATTTAGATCAGCAAAAGGGGGGGACTGCTGTGTTCATATGATCAGTAACTAATGGGAAGCGGTTATGAATGGGGCCTGTGGCTCTTAAGCATAATTCTGAACATATTCATAGTACAGCAGGAAAAGGGGATGTAGTGAGAGCAGCAAGGGAATGTGAGGTACGCGGGCGAAGGAATGAAAAAGCAGCATAAAACCCGAGTGTTACGCAGTTGAACCATATCCCAATCAGATTATTGCAAGCTCTGGCGAGGACGGAGGTAAGAGCCGAGTGACCGGGTAATTGTCAGACCTAATCACACCCCACACGTCTTGAGCAGTAAAGCAAAAGCAGGGTTTTTCCATTGTTTTCTTATTTCCATCAGACTTGGTGCTCCAAAATGGTAGTTCTAATTATATTACAATTATCATAACTTAAGTGTATTGTGAAAACCACACAGGCAGCAAATTGGCTCGGGCACAGTAAATGGGACATCTGTGAAGATTCTTCAGACACAAACTCACCCTCTCCTCGCTCTTTTTTTTTTTTCCTCTTTCTTAGAAGTCTAATCACCCCAGTGCGATGTATCATGTAAAATTTAACGTGCAGCAATCTTAATCTAAAAAAATCATTGGTTTTGCCACACATTTATGAGATAGCTAAAGGAATAATGCCGTTGACCCGAGTTTATGGAGAGAAAAACTGAGAGATGTATGTAGTTATTCAGAAGACCGCAGAATAAACGTGCTAAAGGCAAGAGCTGGCGTTCAGTTTGGCCTTGTCTTGACTTCTCAGCCAGGAAGCTTCGGTTTATATTTGTATCATCAAATCATTGCCATTTCCTTGGCATTACTTATTCTTTCACCCAAAGCTTTTCCCTTTCCAAGAGGCAAGGACACAAGGGCAGAAAGGAGCGGGCCGGGACTGGGGCTCCTCGGGGACCCGTATCCCGCAAATCCCACCGGGATATCCCTCTTCCCCAGTGCAGCTCTCTGGTCAAAGCTTCCACCTTCCTGCCTGAATTGCCTTCACCTTTAAGTCTCTCCCTGAACATCTTCCCTCCGTCTCTCATTTCCAGTGACCTTCCAACCCCCACGGAGGGGGAATTTCTCCTCCCTTTAAAGCAGGAGCTGACAGCATGCCCCGGGGTGCTTTATAACACATTAGCATGCATGCGTGATTAAATCCCTCTGGGTATTAAGAGCATCGCTATCTCCTCAGCATCGCTATCTCCTCAGCCTGAGAACAACGGAGCCGTTACGCCTCTTTGGCCTCCCCGAACCATCCACACGAGGTCACTAATACCGTGTGGCATTTTGCCACACGGTAGCATCTAAAAGATATCTGTACCTAAATGTTCACATCTGGGTTTTGCTTTTTTTGTCACCCTCTAACCCCGCAGCCCCTCTCGTCCCAGCGCCGGTGCTGTCGGCGAATGCTGACGAAGGACGATGCGTCGAGGTGGAAATACGCAACTCTGCTCCTGCCTCGCCGCGCTCCCAACGCGCCCATTCAACAGCAGCGCCACGTCTCATCCCCCCACTGCTAAACCTCTTCGTTGCAGCCAGGGGTTCACACAAATTCGAGCTTCTTTGGCTCCTCTGTTGCCTACAACCCTGCTCCAGGTTCTCCCAAAGCACTTTGGAACATTTTCCTTCATTTGGGTTGGCCGTAGCCTCAGTCCTTGAGCCCCATCTGTGCCTCACCTGCAGGGTCGTGTCGTCCCCCCCGGGTGAGGGGAGGATGCTAAGCAGGGAAACTGGCCCTGAGAAGCCAGGGAGGCTCCTGGAATTCAGATTAGCACTAAATTTAATCAACAGATATTGGTTTTAATTATTACTCATGACACATTTGGAGACAGAGAGGTAGGCACTACCCACGCTGAGCACGAGGGGACACATCTGGAGCAGCTGTGACAGAAATAGGATGCCAGTGGTTTGGGCACCATTATACAGCAGGCGAGCTGAAGAACCCCAGACTGGGAAGCACAGCTCCAAATCTGTCCTCCAGCCCAGATTCAGCTCCCACCAGCTTCCAACTGGGCGAACAGCGGGCAAAAAGCACCCAGGATGGGGTGGGGGGTCTGTGGGTTTGATCTGCTCTCCACGAAGCCGACAGAGCCCAGGTGAAGAGCCCAGAGCCAGGAGCACGAGCCAAGCCCCATCCCTGCCTCTGAAGGGCAGCACGCTCTGAGGCTCCCTGTTAGGGATTTAAACAAAAGGAATTTTAATCTTTTTTTTTTTCTTCTTCGTCTTTTTTTTTTTTTTTTCTTTTTAATGCCAGGGGTTGGAGTGT
>VYZM01011224.1:544195-627319 GCA_013398915.1 Dromas ardeola | reverse complement strand
AACCCTGCTGTGTCAGAGGAAAAAAAAAAAAAAAAATACTTCTTTTGATTGGAAAGAAAGTTTCTCCATGCCCGGTTGCAGTGCAGCATTGCACAACGGAGACTGCTGCGGCTGGGAGCAAGGAGAATTAATTACTTTGCTTTTTGAAGCATGGGCCACTCAGCTCTGCTGTGCCAGCTTTGAGGACGATAAGCGCTTATCCGAAGAGCGCGGTTTTTGTCCTCCGGCACGGGAGTTTTGCCCGTTTAAATCACAGGAGGCCGCTGAGGTTTTGTTTGGTTTTCTTCACACTTGGCCTGTGCTTGAGCCTGGGCAGCGCCGCTCTCTTTTCGGACTCACAGATACCGGTTTTATGCCGTCTGAGGGAAGGAGACTGGAGTGAGGAGCAGAGGGAAGGACACTGGAGCGAGCATCAGCGCTGGCCAGGAAGGGCCATGATGGAATTGCATTAAGCACCGTCCCGGAGTGGGGGCTGCCGGCCCCACGGCACCTCACGGCCCCGCAGCACGGAGGGGCGTTTGCCAAATGCGAATTTATCTCCAACCCACCTCCCTCCCCTGGGGTTTTGCCTTCAAGGGCATTTCAGCATCCAGACAAAGAGGAAGTACGCCCCTCGGAGCGAGCAGGCGGTGGGGTGGTGGCACTGAAGGATGTCTTCAGCGCTTTGTCCTCAGACGGGCAGCAGCAAGTCGTGCCTCGGAACGGGCTTATTGATGATGTGTTTGCCCTATCAGGGGGCTGAATTGTTTTCTTCGGTTTCTTACCTCCTCCTTATTTGTTTAGAAGGAGATTATTTTATATACGAGTGTCTGGGGACCTGCAGTCATACAGGTCGCTGAAGCTTTCCTCCTCTGCTCACAAATAACTTCCAGGTGGCCCTTGGCAGGAGAGAAATGGTTTCTCTCAGTACAAGCACCACCCACCAATTCGGGGTAGCTGCAGATGCTGCTGCCCTGACCTTCAACAAGCAAAAAAAAAAACCACACGGTGTTTAAATTTTCACGGTAGCGTTGACACCCCCTCTGAAAAAGAGTGATTCCCACCTCTCCCAGAGCCACTGTGCGTGGCCATCTGCAGCCTCAGCCTGCCAGAGTCATAACTCCCGGCTCTCCTCCGAATCCCCACGTTTTGGCAAAAGCTGCTGATTTACCTAAACAGTTGCAAAAGAGCTGAAGGACGCGGGCACGGGGCAGTTTTGACATGAAAGCTCCTGCAGGCCTGTTTGTAACAGACTCTTTCCGCAAGGCTCAGGGAGCCTCATCCCAGTTCTCCGATGGGAGAGCCAAACCCAATGTCTCCTCAGCATCCTGCACATTGACGTTCTTAATTCATCGTCACAGCTTTTTTTTTTTTTTTAATGTAACAAGCGTAAGATCAAATACAAGAGCTACTCAGAGCTTATCAGGCTTTTACCATCCATTCCTTGATGCGAGCTAGAACTGCCCTGCTTCCCATGCCTCGCATAACCGATTTTAATTTGCTGCTCCTGAACCACAGCCACCAGCACCTAAGCAAGCCAAGAAACAAACTCATGGACAAGAAAGATCAGCATTTCTTTGGAATTACGTTCTTCCTGAATTATCGTGTGCAGAGAGCAATTTCTAATTGACACTTACGCTTGTTCAACATTACATTGATGCTCCAAGTACAGTCCAGACTGCCAGCTTCTTAAAACCATCACCATTCGGGTGGGAAGACGGATGTAAGGGGGTGGGGGAAAAAAAATACAAAAATTATGGCCGCATCCTATCTGTTGCTGCTGCCGTTCAGAAAGCGGGCTTGCAGATCAGGGCACCGATATACTTCTTTCTTCCAGTCTTTTCCCCCTGCCGCCCCTGTGTTCCCCAGCTCTTTCCTGGGGTTGCAGGACCAGTCCCTGGCTCTTTGCTGGCAAACACAAGGCAAAGCTGAAGCCTGACACACAGTGGCACAGTCAGAAATAAATGCAAGTCCGCAGAATTGCCCTCACTTGGGCAACTGCCCTGGTTTGAGCAACACAGGACTCATTTCTCTTCTAATGCCTGGGAAAACTGCACTTTTAGAAGACCCTAGTGTCTGAATTTGTGAAAATACTTACTTTAGAGCCAGCTAGAGTATGCGGGTTTCAAGGTCTCAGTGCTTTCAAGTCTTTCCAGGTGTGGGGATGAGGAGGAGTGAGACCCAGGCACTTGACCCAAACTGGCCAACGGGGTTATTTTGTACCATGAACGTCACATTCAATGTAAATTAGGAAGTTTGATGAGAAGTTCTCTCTCTTCTACGATGGATGCCATCCTGAGAACTCCTTGCCCTGGTGCCAGAGCCCTGACCCCTTCCCTTCCTCCCGCAGCTGCAGCGACCGCAGCGTCCCAGGTTGGCTGTCCCTGCTGGGAGTGCACGGCTCCCTGCTGAGGGAAGGGGCTGAGTACAATCCTTGTATACTCTATACTGGTATTGGGATCGATATTGGTTCTTTAGTGTTATTAATGTTAATTATCTAGTCTTATTCTATTAAATCTGTTTATATTTCAACCCTTAGCTTTCCTTGTTTTCCCCCTCGTTCCCCTTCCCAGGTGGGGAGGGATCATCGGGCAATTTGAATAATTGTCTGAACGACAATAAATTGTTGTGGGTTCCTCAAACCATAACAGCAACATACAGTTTACCATTGCACCCTGCCCAGCAGGGAACATGAGAGGGTAAATAAGCCTACCTTTTGGCATTTACTTTAGCGCAGCTGGCAAGTTTAAGATACTCCTCTGAAAGGGGAAAAGATTAAAGCTTTATAGAGCAGACAGCGAGTGAATTGGGAGTGCTGGCCCTACTGGTTTGCCCACAGATAAATGTCGAATCATAGAATGGCCTAGGTTGGAAGGGACCTAGGGAATGTAGTTTGGGTCAAACAAAAAAAAAAAAAAAAGCTGCGTATCCAGCGTGAGTGACCTTGGCAGTGGCAATAGCACCGAGTTAAAGATCACCAAAAATAGAGGTGGGGTGGGCTGTCCTGTTCGGGGTGCTCCTCCCGAGCTCCTCCGCTGCCCGGCACCTCGCGTTCCGTCAAAGCCCCCCCAGAGAACAAGCGGGAACAAGCCCACCTCCATGCTCCAAAGCCAAACCGACCCATATGAGTGGGATTTAATTCCCTCTGGCCTTTCGGCCATGGAGGCATCGAGACTGAACTATTCTTAGACAGCCTTCCCCGGGGTCAAGGTGCCGCCTTCATGGTCACAGAGGTACAATCGCTTTCCTGCTGTTCTTTTCCCTGGATTCCTCCTGCTCTCCCTCCCCTCCAGTAACATGCCCACGCATCCTCTTTGGGGTGTTTTTTTTCTTTGAACAATGCAGCTGGCGGTCATGATTAATCACAGAGTTTTCCATACTCCATTTCCCTGCTCATTGTCCCGTGCCACTTGTTGAGAACCTTATCTTTATTAGCTGGTCTTATCACGACTCGATTACACATTAACAGAAACTCTCCTTACTCAGCAGGATTTCCCCAGGATTGCATTGCTTTCGGCTTCAAAGAGCAGCTCGGTGGAGCGAGCCACTCCGCCAGAGCCAGCCGAGGAAGTTCCTCATCTCATTTAAGATGCACGAGGGGACACGGAAAGCTGTAGGATGACTTTGAGGAACTGGCAAGAGCGGATTTAGAGGACAGAGTGTTTCTATAGGGGAGAGAACGCATTAACTTACATTGTTTGCATTGGCATTAAATTATACAGTAATTATTTTGTCCCGGTGAGCTGCGCTCTACTAGCTGCTACAGAGCTATCGGAGATGCTTCAGCAGAGGGATTGCATCCAGCTGAAACATTCCCCTATCCACTTACCTACTCAACCAAACGATGCAGCTGTAGGGCCTATTGTTATCTGTCTGCTGTCACGAAATTGGACTTGATACAGTTCTTAGAGATTTCCTAGACCTTCAAGTGCAGTATCACCACACCATGTCCACCTCTGATAGAGGATTTCTTCCCTTCAATGCTACTATCACCTTGCCCAGGAAACTTAAATGGCATCAACTAGTAGCAGTTGCTCTTGCTTTTTCTTCCTTTTTTTTTTTTTTTTAAAAGAAGTATTATACAAAAGAAGCCATTATTTGAAAAGGACAAAGTAGGTGGTGCAAGAGAAGGAAAAATGCATTGTTAGAGAGGAGAAAAGTGGTTCCTTAATGGGTGGCTCTGTGAACCCCAAAAATCCATCTCTTGTGAAGGCAATCGTCCACCCAAGGACTCCACAGCCTGTTGAGACCTCACAGCGCCAGACAGCCCAGGAGCAGGTGGAGCTCACTGGTTAATGACAGCATCCCCTCTGCTTGGGAAGAGTGGAACGTCTGCGATGACACGCCATTGTCATCGCCCTCACGCTCCCCTCTGCTCCCAAAACAGCCTACACACCTCTTCATGGGGTGGCTGTGAGGAACAGAAACAAGAAGGTTTGGAGAATTCATTAGACAGTTAACACAGCTGGAAAAAAAAAATGGGTAAGACTGAAAGCACAAAAGCTCTTCTGAAATAGCAGCAGCAGGCTCCAAAAGCACGCATGGCATTTGAGGAGAATTACTCTGAGTTTAACTAGTTACATTCATCAGACCATCTGAGAGAACAAGTAGCTGATATCTGGAAAAGAGAGATGGATGTAAGCAAGGGAAGAGGTATTAAACTAGTTATCACCTACGGGTGAGAAAAAAAAAAGTGATATATTGGTAATTTACCGTCTGCATGACAGCCAACAGAGGAGGCAAGAAAAGACTATAAATTGCTATAAAACCAATATTGCTACTGGGCACATGATTTTAAGTATCAAGACTCAACTTCTGAAAATGGTTTGGAGCTCTTCTTTATATACGATGGCTGTCACGGCAGGCAGTGGATGAAGAGTCCCTCTTACAGCCTGCTCAGGCTTTCTAAAGTGAGGAGGATTTACATTTTGCAGGTGCATCTGGCGGTTCCTGTACGTCTTCCCTGCCTCTGCAGAACACAGGCAGCGGGGGCAGGCACGATGCAGTAAAGCTGAGAATGAATATCCCTCTTCTTCCTCCTGTGCTATTGTGAAACCTTAAATTTGGACCTCATTCCTTGCGTGCAGCTTCAGATCAGAAAGAGGGAAGGGAGATTTAAATTAAATAATACTGCTCTAACCAAAATATACAGGAAAAGGAAAAACTACCCCGATGGGAGCAGCAGACATGCTAGGAAGCTTCCACCGGGAACACAGAAACCCTCCGCCCAGAAGCTATAGATTCTTAAACCTCCCCAGGTACTCCCTGTTCACAAAGAAAAGGAGACAGAAGACCCAGAGACAGAAAAGGAGACAGAATGATCCAAGTTAGGCCTTTTTCCAACATGCAAGTCTCAGGCAAGAGCCACAAATCTATGATTTTTTGGCTTATTGCAATGACAAGCCATGACCACACCACTTCTGGAAACAAAGGCTGCAGAAGTGTTTTGCCCCAGTCAAAATAGTAGGCTCGGATTTCAGCTTACAAGGGTTGACTTCAGCTCTAAAAGCAAACAGAAAACCCATTGTAACTTCTAACCTAACTGAAAAGTCATTTTAGAAAAGAAAACCTGAACTCACTTCATCCTCATCAGTGTCATCCAAACGCAGTATTCTCACATTGCAAAAACCACCCCCACCACACACACAATTTCTTTCTGATACGATTCCAGTGAAACCAGCACACGCTGCAACCACACACAACTCTGCTCTCCAGCTAGGAACCTTCCCTCCTCACACAACTGAGGTTTTCCCCCTTTATTTTCACATTAGGAGCTACCTTTCCCTTCTCCAGTCTTCAGGAACAGCAGTTTACATCCTAGGAGACTTCCCTGAAACTCTCTGGGAAAGGCTGTGCCCAACCAGGGCCGCCCCGAAACAACCCGGCCACTTCTTCATCCTTGTCTCTCCCACTCCCTTCTGGGTTGTGCAACCCCACCAGCCCAACGCAACCAACCGAGGAAAGTCAAATAGAGAAAGCTGACTGTCCGGTCACCCCTGACACTCCTCTCCTTCCTCTCAACTCATTTCCCACAGATTTATTTTTTGTGTGTGTGTTTAGGTGCACTGGTCCCCCTGGGGAGCCCCTGGTTACGTGCACCTCAGACTACTAAACCCAAACCTTTACTGTACTTTTTCAACATTAATTGGATTTTTATCTAAAATTACATACCTCGGGAAAGAAGGGTGAGACAGAGCAGAGAACAGGACAAAACTAACTTTCCTACGCATTCATACATTAAAAAACCCAAACCTTCTATCACCCGGGCTTTGAATCAGCTCTTAAGAAAATGAATCTGTATGTAAAAGGTCCTGAGTGAAAACACTGAAACCTTAACGTCAGTTACAGGTAACTCCTTCGCCTGAGCCCCTAAAACAAACAAGGCCGATGCCCAGGGCACACGCATCGCATTTCTGGTTTTTTGCAATTGCTTAAATTCGTAAGAGCAACAAGCACAGAACAAACCAACAACTGCTTAAAAAGACGCGGCGTTACAGGCTCAAGGCTTCCTTCTGGTGAAAGGTTTATCCGCTGAGTCCAGTTGCAAGTACAAATATTAAATAGTGTCTCATCTTGCCCTGCCGCCCCGCGGTGGGGTCAAGGATTCAGTAGAGGAGGACAGAGCCAGGCGTTGCTTTTCTTTGCACCCTGAGCAGAGATTGCCACTTCTGAGACCCTGTTGGGCAAAAAGCACTTTGAAAAACATTCTTTGATCCGACAATGAATACGATCCTTTTTCCCCATTCTCAATCCCAGTTGAAAAACAATTTCTCAGCATCATTAGATCCCTTCCTCACCAATTTAAAATATTTTTTATTCCAAAAATCAGTACCTTAGGCTTCTCTACCTCATACATCTACCCACACCATGCACACATGGTATTTTCATTTAAAAAAGGCAGTAACATAACCTGAGTTGCATTCCTCCGTCCCAGTATTCACTCGGCACACACCGCTGCTCGAGCACCAGGCAACCTAAACAGCTTTGGTTGCACCGATGTGAGACCTTCTCCTGTGCATCGGAGCGGCACTATGCAGGAGGGGCACTATATGGACTGCAAGAAGACAACAGCCCCTTCAGCCTAATCCAAGAGGAAAAGCCCCTCTGCACGGGGAGGGATGGGCAACAGGAAGACCCCTTAATCCCCTCCCCTCTTATGATTGTGAAATGAGCTTTAGACCCAATTGCCTGCTAGAGTTTTTACAGCACCAACGCTGAGCGGTGCCAGTCAAGTAAGTATTAATGAAGTGCCATAAAAAGCCTTTCCAGTTGGAATATCATGGAATATCTCAAGTTGGAAGGGACCCAATAAGGATCATCGAGTCCAACTCCCTGCTCCTTGCAGGAATACCTAAAACTAAACCATATGACTAGGAGTGTCACAGCAGAGTACCTGAGGGTGTTAATGATTTTTAAACAGGCTGAGGGGTCTGTTTGGGTTAACTGCGGCTAACCAACACTCTTGAAAGCAAAGGGAAACACTACAGCAAAGAAGCGTGAAGAGATTTACCAGGCAGCTTGGCAAGCCCAAAGGTCGGTGCAGGCAGTATCGTCACACCTCTGGTTACGGTAAGTCAATGAAACCATTAATACAGGGATCCACCTGCTGTCCGTTAATCCATGGCCAGTCCAGGGTCTAAATACACACATCCCTTTCAAGAAATAAATGTAAACATTCAGATGCAAGAAGACTGCTTGTGGCGGTTTTGATTTTAAGTGTTGCCTCCAGTTGCCATGATCTTCATCGTGGGCGACTTATGGCTGGTTACTAGTCCAGAGAAATTTGGCCTTAAGAGCCGATTTGAGCTCTAATGGCATTTTGCAAGGACTTTGTCCTTTGTGGGGTGTGGGGGAACAAAACTAAAAACCAAACTACCTTCAGGCACCAGAATTAAGGTTTCATCATCACTTCCCTCCCCCCGCCAACATCAACAAGATTCTGCAGAGGCTTTGCCAGCACCCCACCGTTACAGCTCCTTTCAGGCAACTTCTGCTCACAAGTGGTGTAATCACTCCTCCTAGATCACGTTTCAGATGATAAAGGGTGAGCCACTGCTGCGAACAGAACTCCTTTCATCACAAAAAAGTGCGCTTGAAAAACACAAGCAGCTGAAGTCTTTTCATCTTTTCAATCCCAGAAAACAGCACATCATCACCTTTTAGATGTAAGTACTTCTGCTTAATACGCAGATATGCAGAATACATATTTAACCTAAATTAATAAAATCATGACACTAGTCTCAATTCTGAATCTCAAGTCACACTGTTACTATCATCCATGGCAAATGAGAATCTAGGCACACACAAAACAAGAAAAGCCATTTACTACCACAGGTGATGGCAATGCTAAGAACATCTTCACCAAAATTAGCGCTCTGCCATACTACAGCAAGTACAAATTGATCCATCATCCTAAGCCTAGCACAGAACAAGGGAAAATATGAATCATCTTCGTTTTATGGATGCAGAACAGGATTACAAAGCCATTAGGTGACTTGTAATATCAGAAACTTCAGACTGCTAATTAGCATGTATCTCTCCAGCTCACTACCTGAACCATCAAGGCAAAGCTGTCTTCCTCCCTGATAAGGTAACACAGTTACATATAAACACAGAAAGCATCTTATGTTATATAGCAAACAATATGCTATTCTGAAAATTAAAGCCTCTCAGTTCTCCTAATGCAACAATTCGATGCCGGAATGAAGCAACAGGTCCAGTTTCTCGTTCAGTCACTGGCAACACCGCATTACCGAGTGGTGTCGAGAGAGGAGCTATCGCCAACACAGAGCGATGGGAATGAAAGATGAAGCATTTGATTTCAAATTCCTGGCTCTTCCGATGACTCTTTATGCAGCTGGAGCAAAATCGAAAGGCACACACTTGCCATGCTGTTGTCTCTGGTGTATTTAGTATGGACCAAGACTTTCCAGTTCAAGGAGCACAACAAATTCACACAGTGCCTTATGTACCAAATCCACAACCTTCTTTGGTGCCTCTATGGTAATAAACAGGAAAAGTGTAGTCAGATGAACGACGAGGACCAGAAAAGCCATTCAGAGGATGCTCAAGGTGTCTCCAAACCTGTTGAGGTAAGAGCCTCAAAAGGAATTCTGGCAGCTATGCACATGTGGCTGGACAGTGAGAGGGTACCGGAGAATACCAAGCTTACCCCTGAAAGAGTAAGTGATCTTTATCAATCTCACAAAGTTTGAGGGTAAGCAGAAGCATATTCCTCCCAGAGGACAATAAAGGGTGCAAAAAAAAAAAAAAAGCTGTAAAATGGTAATAGCCCAGGAAGGACACAGACTGTCGAAACCCATGGCAATAAAGAGACACAAAGAAAATGCCTTTACGATTTTGCAACCAATCAGAGAAGACTCCCACCCAAAAGCAGGTAATTTTCTTGAGTACTTTTATCAACAGCAGGAGGTGGTGTCACAGTGAACTGTCAGACAGTCCTCAGAGACACGCAGATCACAAGGCTTGTCTTGAGCTGAAATAAGATTTAGCAAAACAGAGACGGTAACAGAGATTAAAACTTTAATTTAAAACTTTGCCAACAAAAATTGATTACAAAAAGGGAAATTATCTGTACAAAATAAGAAAGGAGGTACTCATTTAACAAGAAACTGTCATTGTCAGTGTATGCTGAGGGACAAAGAGCGCTTCAGGTCAAGTGGCAAGTGAGAAATGAACAAACTAAGCTCGTAAAATGGAATTCTGAAGTGAATTTTCCATAAACCAAAGTAAATTGACCTGAAGCAGCTCAAAAGCTAATCAAGACTTACCAGAAGTCTATTTTCCTTGCAAACCTTTTCTTCTTTAGAGAGGGAGGGTGTACTAGAAAGCAAGACCCAGCACAGTGCACTGGGCTAGGACAATGAATGACTTTTGCCATGCTTCCTCCCACTCACACCTTCCTTCTGGCCTTCTGTAGAAAGATGTTCTGCAATTTGGGTGTGCCAGGGTTTTAGCCAAGTCACAAACTACTGCATCTTCACTTAACTGTTAGGTCCTGACTCAAAATGAAGACAAATGCTTTGGAGACAGTGATATTACTATGTCTAAAAAGACCGGCTGCATCATGACTCCTATAAAAATGATGGTCCTCAGACTGTTCTAGTTGGCGTCAAATAACAGCTGTCAGTCAATGGTAGATCAGTATTTAGAACACTGCAGTCCTCTTTTCTACCTACCATTTTATACAAAGGAAGAGACAAGAGCATCTTTAAAACTCATCACTCAATAGACAAAAATGGCACGTGATTTCTGAACTCCAAGTTCCTGTAAATACTAAGCACACAATATGATCATTACCAGTTTTCTACAGTTTTCCACAAGCTGAATCAACAAAATTGAGCTGCAGTGAAGAAATGGAACATGCAATTTCTTTTCAAGCAAGCCACCTGAAAACTTCCAGTCTGACTGCTTATTTTCCACTCAGTTTCGCACCACGCAGTATTTACAAGTTTTTAAACCTTCAGAACCCAGGTTTAGTGAAGAAACAAAGTAGTAATAAAAATGTTTTGGCCCAGATTCACTTCACCTACTTATAGATACCTGAGAAACCTAAGCTGGGGCAGAACAGCTTTCTGTGCCCTACCTACCCGGTAAAAAGACAGACAAATGCTAAAGGGAGAGACTTGAATCTCATCCTAGTGATGATGCTCTTCTTCCAACTATAAAACAAGAAGACATTCCAACTTGGAAGTCTTGGTTAAGCTTAGAATAATTGTGTTCCTAGCTAAAGTGTTGTCATTTACGTGAAGCTAAGCCTTACCTTGCTCACTATAAGCTCCCACCTAGGGGAGTCGGGGACGGCTACCTTTTAAGAATGCCATGAGACATGCATGAGTCCTCCTTACAGCTGGGAAAACTGAGATAAGTATGAAGTTTGCTCGAGTCCATGCGGTGAGTCAGCAACAAGTTAGCATTACAGCTTCCTGGAGCTTAGCCCTGCGCTCCGCCCACAGGAACCCAGCACGAGAAAAACTACTGTACAGAATCATTCCCTTTTCCAAGTCAAAAAGTTTTACCCAAAAAGTACAGTTACTAATAAACAGTGTACGTCATTTCTTATTTGACAATGAAAGAGTCTTGTAGTAAAGCAATCTGTTCTATTGTATCTTGACCCTGGAAAAATTTGTTTCCAGCTTTGATTCTTTGATGCCTTAAAGCTTTTAAGTGGAAGTTGAAGATTCAGTTAACAAACATAATGCTGCAGTCAGTACCCTTTACAGTAACCACAATGATATGTTACATTTTCTAGTTTATGTAGTATTTGTGCTACCCAATTTTGCCATCAAAATAGAAACCTTGAAGCCAAGAATTCACAGATCTCAGGGAAAAAAGACAAGCCAGACAACTTCAGTTTAAAGAGAGCAAGCCTTGTAAAATGCCATGAAGGGTTCAGAGATTTCAATTCTGTGAGTATCTGTTATTGCCATTTCAAACGAAAGCCCTCTTATCCTTAGTCTTGCCCAGCCCGTTCTGTCGCAGGCAGGACAAATGTTGCACAGGAAGAAAAAAATCCCCTCAAAACACAGTTTAATAATGGAAATGAGACATTTGCACTTTGTTTTATGAATGCAGCAGAGAGATATCACTTAAATAGTATTTCCAGAGATCCTGGGACTTAAGCACAGCTATGGAAAAAGTCAGGTTCCTAAGCTTTCAGGTTAGTTTGATCCATCTGCCTCACACTGGATTATTCCCTTACCATGGTCAACCAAGCTTTTAACATACCAGGCAAGACAGAACACCATTAGCTTGCTCCATCACATCACGGAACAAGACAGCATAATTGATGCCCGTTGCAACAGACAGAAAATACTGTATAAAGAAGGCTTTTTTCAATGGCAGAATCAAATTGGACACTGCTGGCTAACCTGGAGCAAGATCTACATTTTTCCCTTCTGGAGTTTTTCGTTTTCTCTTGAACCAGAAACATTCTTTCTAATCAGTGAAATCCAACAGTACTACAGAGAGCTCAGTTCTTAAGCATGCTCTGCACCAGGAAGGGTCGGTTCTACATCCAATCAAAACCAACGAGTTGCTGTTTTCCAAGGGCGGGAGGTCTTCACTGGTCACCTAGCCGGAAACCTTGGCCCCAGTTGTGTCTTCCACCACCCTGCTGATCTTCTGCTGCTCTTCTCATGCTAGCGGGTGGGATACCAAACCCTGACACTCCTCCTCTCCTATTTGGCAGCCAGCGGTACCTAAGGACAAGCCAGAAGAGAAGGAGAAAGTTTGAGAAACAGCTGTACCTTGGGGGTAAATGCCAGACTACTTTTCCGCGCGCTTCCTTTAAGCTGCTAGACTTTGCAATAAAACTGGCTTTCACAGCAGTACTTCACAGAATTATTTCCAAATCTAAGCCCTCAGCACACTGAGAAATGTGAATTCCGGGGAACTTCCATCTCTGGGATATGGTTAGATACAATAATCCAAACACAGGGCGAAAAAACACATAAGGGAGTCTCACTGTTGAAAACAAATGCTGAGATACAAACCTAATTCCCCTAACTTCTCCTCCTTTTTTTCCAGGGGAAGTAAAAAAAAAAAATCCAAATCACTTCTGAGCATCTCTCTCTTCAATAGTTGCAAAGCTCCTGTTATCACGGCATCCAACCACCTCACTGCTCTCCAAGTAAACATCCCTGAGGAACTGAGGACCAAAGAGACTAAGGGAAACAGGCTTAAGCAACTAGCTTGTCTGAAATCATAGCTCGAGTGACCTGGCCAGAGCAAATCAGAGACTTTATCATCCAACTTAAGCTACCATCCAAATAGAGCAAATTAAAATACAGCTTCTGCATTTTGCAAGGGATGCCGTCAATGCAGAGTCATTTCAGCTCTACAATAGTTACACTGAGCTCCTGCAAATCTCTTGCTGAACTTGACGACTAAAATCTGAGGCCCAGACATAAAACCCAGGTTCCTTTCTACAAGAAGAATTATCCTGTATAGAAAAAACTCTTCATTATTACATTAAAGGTATCTGCAATTCACCACAGCATTTTTTTTAACAAAACATTACAGTGCAAAGGCAAAATTTATCCCTTTGTAGAGATGTTTGCACTGTTTCTGCTTCTGAAAAATTAAATACACATATGAGGAATCAAGAGAATTGCACATAACCAACAAGATTGATGGCAGTTTCAGAGCTATTATTACCTTGAAAGACATTTTTAAAAAACATTTTGTCTTCTAATCTTTATGGAAAATTAGATTTACCAGAAGGGCTTGCAAACAAAAAAAGTAGAATATAAAGCTTTCCTACTCATTAAAACTTGTACAGAAAGCATAACTGTAATTCAACTGCGCATCTTCTAATAAACAGTTTATGCTATAAAAAGGGTTAACTGAGTTACTAACTAAAGTTTGGTACAGGAAGAATATTTACAGCCCAAAAGGATGAGGACAAGGGCAACCAAAGCTACAAACTTTGGCTTCTGATCATAGTATTTCAATGCCAAAACAATAAACAGTTCACAAGAAAAAGCACTTCAGAAACCAAGACCTGCAGTCTCAGTCAAGGTGACTGGTACGAACTGCAAATCAGAATATATACTTAAAGGGTGGGTGTCAGGAGGATGGGGCCAGGCTCTTTTCAATGGTGCCCGGCAACAGGACAAGAGGTAATGGGTACAAACTTGAATACAGGAAGTTCCATCTAAACAGGAGGAGGAACTTCTTTACTTTGAGGGTGGCAGAGCACTGGAGCAGGCTGCCCAGAGAGGTGGTGGAGTCTCCATCTCTGGAGACATTCAAAACCCGCCTGGACGCGTTCCTGTGCAACCTGCTCTAAGGAGACCCTGCTCTGGCAGGAGGGTTGGACTAGATGATCTCTCCAGAGGTCCCTTCCAACCCTATGATTCTATGATATACATCGTAGTCCTGAACAAGTCTACAACCAACTCCTATTATAGTTACAAGTTGCTGAACTGGTAGCTACTGTAATGATACATGGAAATACAGATACAAGATCATTTACAGGAGAAAACAATTTTTTTATACCATCTGATAATTGTTAGGGAGTTCTCCTTACTACAACTCAATTCACTACCAGAACTATGACTTTCACTCTTACTCTTAAGAGTGAGTAAAGGACAAAAGCCATGTACAGGGGTAACAAAGAACTCTCACACGGGCCATTTACAAGAAATTCAACATTTCTGCTGACTCAGGAGCACAGTCAGATGGTTAATTCTAAAGCAGGTTGATTCAGCAAAGTATGTTACACCTTACAATCCCAGCAAATACACGCCTGACAAACAATACAGAAAATTGGACCAAACAAACAGCGAGCTAAAGAATAAAGCCAGCTTACAGGAACTGAGGTGTGGACAGAAAATTTCTTCCTCCCAAATCCATTGGATATTTAAACATTAAGAAGAAATACAGGTGGCCAACCAGATTTCCTATCAGCTCATTGATGACTCTGCAAGGCAAAAGAAAAAGAACCGTTTCACATTCTGTCCTCTCTGAAAATAAACGAGTGCCCATCTTCTGCCAGTTACTACTGTTCACCTGCCACGGCCATTGCCAGGGCCGTGAACCACAGAAGAGTTCCCTCAGCATTTTGCAGCCACTTCTTTAGAAGGGCCACCCTTCACTGCCAACACATCAACAGGCTGTTCCACCCCCCCTTCCAAGCCACCTCTACAGTCTGTACTGAAAATGCAATTAAATACTTGTTTACATCAGGGAATTAGACCGTACAGCTATTAGTGTCTAAAATAATAGTCTGCGGAGTTTGAGAAGTTACTGCTGTTTTCACTGGACAACCTGTCTCCTGCTGAACCGAACTGTTTTGTTCCCAATTTTGCAAAAACACTGCTGAATGGAGGCCCTTGAGTATCTTCCGTCATGCATAGAAACAGCAGGTATCTAACAGCAAGAAGTTTTCTCAAGTGACGGATGAGTCCGTAGGAGGCACAGCCAGAAAGAAGAATTTGGTTTTGCTGTACTACCTCCTCCTTTTATAAATCAACCACATAATTTGTTATTGCCACTAATTATGTTACAGCGGCACCAAGAGGCCCCAGCCGACACAGGGCACCAATGGGAAAGACCCTGCTCACAGGGGATTTCTGCATCATGGTGTTTAGTCAAAGAAACCCAAGACAGACCAATGAATTCAGCAAGTGCTAACATGGCGCTCTGTGGGCTTGTTATTGACATTTTCCTTTGTTTCACAAGCTGAAAACATCACGTTGGGCAAGACTATGAGGGAAAGAAGTAGCAGCACTATCAGAGCCAAGCTAAATTTGTTTCCAAAACCAGTACCGATGGCTGGCCATATGGAATGACATCTTTCTTTACCGGGCAGTACTCTTTTAGTAAGGAAAAGGCATAATGCATAGATTTAGTAGAAAACAAACCAAATTCTTATTACTTTCCCCTCACCTACATTCTCTAGATCTCACATGCACATCTTCTCTTTGCTTTTATCTTAAATGACCACGATATGCCACTGAGCATTATCAGTCAGATTATACAGTTTTAAGCCTCTTATTTTAACATTGCTTCTAAATTCAGCAGTAAGTTCAATAGCTGTAGAGGCTTTTATAACTTCAAATTGGCCATATAAGTAAATACATACGATCCACCAATGATGTAGTTGAATCCCAGAATAACCCATGGAAGGTAGCAGGCCTGAAAAAGAATGCAATGGAGACAGAGAAGTTGTAAGCACAAGTTAAGGACATAAACCTGCTCAGTTTCCCACTGCACTAATAACCATGATTATAACCTCAATATTTTAGGTATTACACAAATCCTGATTTATTAACTTAAGCAGATTCTACCTAACAAGGTAAGATACCCCAAACTGAGCGACCACTAACATTTTTAGACAACTCACACTCATTTTGGCACTGTTAGGTAGATGGTTGGACTTGCTTAAAGGTCCCTTCCAACCTAGATGATTCTATGAATTAAACATTTTATGCAGATGCGTCTTTTGCACTCTACGTTCCACAGCAAGATTACATCTGAAACAAAGTCCTTCTGATATTGAAAAGGTCTGGAAACAGTGATCAAAAGAGTTTTCACTACAAGATCTGGCAGAAACAGACGAGGTTGCACACGAAAGAACAATTTCAAATATCAACATTTTGTCACTACATTCAGCTTTTATCCAGGTTAATGTTTATCAGGATTTTTTTTCCTCTTTTCAGACTAATGAATTTCAGTTGTCAGGACACCTTTTCAGTAAAGCCACACTGAGTGACACCATACGGAAGACCATGAAGAAATTTTGTCTTTGCTGCATCTCAAGGAGTATATAGCTACGTCAAAGCATGGAACATCTTTAATAAGAGAAAATATTTGTATTTTGCCCCTCACCCACTCCATGTGCATCTTCTGGGCAGAAACCTTCCCAGATTTAAGGTCTGACATACCTTAAATCGTGTTCCAAACCAAAATGATACAATCATGTCTCTGTTCAGCTGGGCCCACACATAAAGTACTGACATGATGAGTGGAATCATCAGCAACAGCAATGTTTAAAAAAAAAAAAAAAAAAAGGGCAAAAAGTTACCATCATTTTTACAGAAACCAGAGAAACTTAAACAGGCAGCGGGATCTGTAAGCTTCAAAAATGGCTTGTACACATGATCAGCAAAATCTTCAAAGATTGCCCCTGAATCTTTGCCATTGTGTGTCGTGAATCTGTTCAAAAGCTACTAGGAAAGCTAAGCAGGAGAACGTACTTGGTTATTCTCTTTTGCAAGACCATGCCAAAGCAAAGGGCTCCTACTTGCCCCAAGTGAAAGAGCAGCTGTGGCGAACCCCTCTACTCCCAGCTGCTTGGTAGCACACCTACAGCAGAGTCAGCGACATACTTGTGACACAAACATTTCCATTGACAACCCAGGGCGCTAACACAACCACACTCATCTGGGGCTAAGATAATACGCCAGATGAAATGTTACTCCATCAAACTGCCAGCTACATCCCCCTTGGAGCACCACAGAGGGAAGATGCACCAGTAAATCACCATTTCAGAATACAGCAGCCAGCCTTGGCAAAGCCACCTTGGTCGAGCTCAGAATTAACCCCTGCTCCATGCCAGGAGACGAGACTGTTTCAAATACCTCCTTACTGTGACTCTGTATTGGCTGATTGAACTATTTCTAGTGAAACAAATATAAAGCACCATTTTAGCCATCTGCTGATTTCTGAACTGATGACAGACTGTGCCAGCAACATTTCCATGAACTGGTTTAACGCCACAAACCACCTCGTGTGTTTGGAAGAGAGGTTAAAACTCATCCCTTCGGAGGTGCCACTATTCAACAGATTCCACACTAAAGCTGGTACGTGGGCATCAGTCCAGCCTCCCCCAAGCCCTGCAGCACACCAGCAGTCTGACTCGTCACACAAGAACCTCAGGGTCTTTATTAAAACCATTTTTATTTTACTGGAAAAACAAAGTAATATCTAATTTCTGAACGTATTTGACATGGACACAGAGGCCCAGCTATCTAACTTCTCACTTTGAAGCAAGCCACTCAACACAAGCAAAACCCCCGTATTTTAAGCAATACTTTGTATACAGATATAAAACCATTTTAAGTACCTTTTTAAAAAGCTACAATCCAACACAGTCAGTCTAAAATTCATACAACGTATGGATGACTTCACCATGCTTTTGAAAAATTTTGTGGCATCTTCCCCACAGCAAAAAAAGTTTAAGTGCGAAGTTATGGACAGCCCTTAGCAGAACTCGGTCCTGACAGCAGACGCATGATCGCTGTTTTTGTCTACAGGGAAGCCTGATAAGTGATCTAATAAATGCTAAGATAATATTGTAGAGAATATTAGGGATACTGGTGCAGGCTTTGGGTGACAAGGATAGAATAAGATAAGAAGAGAACAGCAGAGGCAGGCTGAAGACCTGCAGTTCCCTGGTACTCTGTTGTGTCCAAGAAACACTCCCCCATTTTCCCCCTTAATATTTGGGGAGATAAGAACTACCTCATTGAAACTGGTTCTTTACATGACTATTTTAATCATTCTTGTGAGGATTTTGCACTTCACAGTTCTGATCTAAATCTGAAGCTGCATATTTCACAAAAAGTTCTTCTGTTGGCAAGTAAAAGGCACACTAAATTTGACAAGACTAATGAACCCAAGCATCATTTTTAGATAAAAAAAGTAAGAATGCAGATCCACACTCCTTAGAAGAAGCAGTGCATAGGTGACATCTTGTGTCCATTTTAGTAAAAGGCCGAACACTTCCTGGCTGCACAAACAGCCAATTTTCACTCATTGACTCCCTAACTTGGTTAGGAGTGGCACAGTCAGATACAGGCTTGTGACGTTAGCTGAGGCTAACCCAAACTAAAAAAACTAACAAAACACACACAGCAGTCTATTTTGATATAAACTAAACCGGCCTAACTTAACTACGTTCTGCAGTTATGCCGATAATGCTCTCTATAAAGTCATTAAGTAGACAGAAAGTGCCATAAGATTATTACTTAAGAAACTGCACGGCACTTACCTGCATGTCCATTGCCAAGCCAGTTATCTGTCATTGCACCATTAAGGAAAACGCAGCAAAACCTGATCGACTAGAACAAGAAAAAGAAGCTGCACACACGCTGAACACGCATGCAAAGGCCTTTAATGTTTAAAATGAAAACAACGTTCCTGTGTAGTAGTAAGTTAACCACTGGAAAAAATGAAAAACCTTCAATGATCTAGAGATTTACACACTTAGTTTCAATAATTGCTTTTCAGTAACGTTTCAAGCTACCACCTCAAGTCATTACCCCGAGGGCTGATGGATGCGCTGGCCTTCCCTCCATGATGAAACCGGCTAACTACAAATTCAATCAGTCCTTGCATAAAAGCATGTTACAGGTTTAACAGCTGGACTCTTTAATTAGTTTTTTTTTAAAGACTAAAATGTTGGGTTTCTAGCTAAAGAAATATCAGATCATAAAAAAATATCAATGTATTGCCACTGAGTCATAGAAAATAAATTATTTCTTGAAGTGCATCAATGCAGGCTTTTAATACTACACTCCTACCCTGGAACCCAAAGGATTTACTTACTGTAGTAACTGCTGAGTAGAAACAATTGCTGAAGAATTTTGCTATGACAAGAATGCTTTTAACCGTTCATGAATGTGTATAAAATGGCACCAAGCATTTTCACAGATCATGCATCCAGGTTGCTCCTTACATCATATAGGGAACAAGCAACTGAAAGCTTTTAAATGAGCAGTTTGAAAGTCAAGTCACAATCAGATTCATCTAATAGCTCACAGCCAACAGCCTGCAACCACAATGAAGCTGATGGTTTTCTTAACAACACCTAAACAACAACGTTGTTTTCCTAGTTACTGCTGTGGCTCAACAGGACTAGCAGGAATAGCAAATCCTTCCATACAGTGGAATGCAACTAGAGATAAGTTAATCCATTGATAAAGGTGACAGCATTTCTACACACTAGCTTTCCTGGCTGTATCTGGTTCACACTGATGTCACTGCTCCCTTTTTCCCACATGCTGTGCCACTGTAAATTGCTAAAGGAGGCAGCAACAGCACAGACACAATGGGAGCATCTCCAAGGATGGAGGTTCCACAATCTCTCTTGGCAACCCATGCCAGTGTTTGACTGCTCAAACAGTAAGAAAGGTCTTTCTTACATTTAAATGGAATTTTCTGTGCTTCATTTTTGTGCCCGTTCTCTCTTGTCCCACCACTAAGCACCACCGAGAGAAGTCTGGCTCCATTTCTGTTACTCCCTCCGCCCACTGGGTATTAATCCACATGGATGAGACACCCCTGAGCCTTCTGCTCTCCAGGCAGCACAATCCCAGCTCTCTCAGCCTGTCCTCATGTGACAGATGCTCCAACCCTTTAATCATCTTTGTGACCCTTCACTGGACCCACTCCAGTACGTCCATGTCTCTCCCATACTTGGGAACCTGAAGCTGGACGCAGCCCCCTATATGTCTCACAAGGGCAGGAGTAATCAGCTCCCTCAACCTGCTGGCAATGCTCTGCCTAAAGCAGCCCAGGAAGGTGGTGGTCACCTTTGACACAAAGGCGCATTGCTGGCTCATGGTCAACTTGGTGTCCAGCAGGACCCCCAAGGCCTTTTCTGCCAAGCTGCTTTGCAGACTGTCAGTCCCCAGCCTGTCCTGGTGCCTGAGGCTGCTCCTCCCCAGGGGCAGGACTCTGCACTTCCCTTTGCTGAGCTTTGAGAGATGCTCCAGCCTCTCAAGATCCCTCTGAATGGTAGCACAACCATCTGGTGTATCAACAACCCCTCCCAGTTTTGTATCCGAGACTTAAAGAAAACTCAGGTAGAACAGCACAGCTCATGGAAAAACTGTTTCCCAACATTGCCAAACAAACAAGCCCAGCTTCTTCAGGAATTGGCTCAGTGCAGATACCGCAATGCTGCTGTCACAGACTCAGCTGACTTGTACCCTGCAGGTAAAGGATCTTTCCATGAGATACCCCTGAATTTCCAGCTCAGGGAATGGCAGAGATCAGACCTCTTTGCACATAGCAGCTTAAACACGCTAAATTCACTCTCAGCCTACGTGGCAATCCACAGAAGTGGGTAAGTGAAGCAATACAGCAAACACCACGGCAACTCACGCAGCACGAGCTGAGCTTTATATAAGCAGAACTCTAGTCCCCAGATTACATACCTGTATTAGCACATTTATTAGCATTTCTTAGTATTCTCCCTGGAAGCCACTCGCTACGTTTCCAGGAAGATTAAAAACTCACCTGTGAACTTTTGCTACATTTTAAAACTGTTAGTTGCTAAAACCTGGTCTTTGAACAGGCAGAAATAGGAGAACCAAAATATTCTAAAAGTTTGATGATGAGCAGAAGGATACAACAATGCAGATCCAGTTAAACAGGAGCATGAACATGTAATCTGCTGGCCTTCCATCAAAAGCCCCTGTAAATAAAAAGAATTGGTAAGAAACCTTGATAAGAAAGGAAAAGCTCAGTTAGTAACAGTTGTCCTACAGGCAGTCTGTGGTTTATGATTTTTATTTTTTTAATTTTAAACGGCCTTATAATAGAATGACCTATAGGACCAGAAAATAAGACACCCAGCCCACTGCATTAAGTGCGCACACAGCAACTCTACTCAAAAAAGAACGCGCTTTAATTCTGGAGAGAAGTGGTCTTAACTTCACAAGACTTCAAAATGGAGCTGGACCCCATCCTTCATAAGAAGCTACCCATCAGAAGCACACAATAAGGAAATATACTTTCACAGCAAAAGCAGAGACACCAAGTTTAAGGATTGAGTCGTGAAAACCAGCCCTTAGGCAAATTGCATCCTCTTTGCATCATCTAGTCAGACTCAAGAGATACAATAGCTTTTACGTTCCAAAAAAATCAACATAGATGATAAGGAGGGTGCATAGCTTGCAAACTCTCTAAAAGGTTGGCACGGACCTCGGCATTTGAGCAAGACTCGTATCAAATTTCATACAGTTCCACGCAGGCAAGGAAAGCCTGAGAATACTGCTGAAACAGACCCAAACCACACAGTGACAAACAGAGCGCCCCACGAACAAGCTGAATTACATGCTAATAATTAAACATCAAAATGCCTAGAAAGAAGGCCACTGCTTAATGTTAGCACCATTTGGCTTCCTACAACCATTTTACATGTCCCCAGAAATTTAAAGAGAGAAAACCTATTTATAAGCATTAGGTTTTTAGAGTAACTCAGCCTATGTAAAACAAAATTGCTATTTTAGTCATTTTAAATTTAAGTTCAGCCATGCAAGTTACATGGAGCAGGGGGGGGAGGCAGTTTGAAAAAATCTTTTGTAAAGTTGAAGAACTACATAAACTGGAGTTTTCTCCTTACTGTTGCCATACAACAAATAGAAACAAATAAAGAGAGGAAGCTGACTAACCCTGTAGAAATGCCAGCCCAGGAATTCCTCCAGAATAGGAAGAAATCAAAGCAAATGTTATTCCCTTAAAGTTTTCCACTTCTTGTTATCTAGAAGATTACTAGCAAGAATATTAGACAAACTATTGAAGTTGAGTTTCCAACGAATATCTAAGAAAAACTGAGCTACAGACTGCCAAAAAGCTCAGCACCGGGGCGAGGTGAGCTCTAGCCCACTGGGTCCTTCAGGAGGGCCCAGAGTATAATCCAGTCATCGGAGAAGAGCTGCAGACTCCTAATCTCATCATTCCTACTGCTGGGGAGTGAACTCTGCATATTCTGCTTTCTCTGTTGATATTTGTTACGTTCTTCTCCAACAGAAACAAAACAAAACCACATCAACCTCGTTTTCCTCAGGAAGCGAGAGGTCAACTTGTTAGGAAAGCACAAGCACGGTACAAAACCATATGGATATTCTTGACAGCTAAATTTGAAGCTAGCATGCAACACCAGCGTATGCTCAAAAACCACGTACAACCCTGAGAACAGAAGTTTCACTTCCTCAGTTTGAGACAAAAGGAGGCATACACCTATGCTGCTTTTCACTTGTAAACATATTATGAGCAACTTACAGACCTCCCACTTTCAGAAGGATTCAAGCCTCTTGAGTAGAGCGGAAGCACCAGCCTAACCAAGAACTTTATTTATACCCAGAAAAATGACTGTAATATACAAAAAATGCATTGATTCAAACAACACAGCTGACTTCCCAGTTTCAAAATCCAGATGTGTTATACAGCAGGAATCTAAATTTACTGCTGAAAATTAACTTCTGCTTCCATGAGACTTCTGCCACAGCATAGACAACTAGAGCATTTTGTAAGTATATGTACAAGAAGTGATGTCTTATAATTTGCATGTATTAACTCTTACTACACATAGCTTTGCACAGTAGAATGTCGTAACTGTGAGTACTCCCATGTGTTTGTAACTTACTGCAGAAAGGCTCAAAGAAAAGGAGGAACCATTTCTAGCTATTAAACTACTACTTACTTTCACTAAGAAAACAACAAAATACAATCGGGCACCACTCCTCCCTGTTCCTGCTACGCTTCTTACGACTTAAAAGAGATTCCACGGTACTCTCTGTATGACAGGTTTACTGGGGATCTCTCTTCTATCGTAGAACTTCCCAAACATCACCTTGCAATGCATTTCCACTTACACCATCAGTTCTAAGACTCCATTAGAACTACAGTGAAATTCTTGTTCATAAAGGCTTTCAGGAGGAGCTTGGCTTTGCAAATACTTTAATTATTTACGTCAATAGAAACAATTTTTGTCTAGCTTTAGTGAGCTGCGCATTGCAAAGTGAAACCAGTTGTGAAGCTACCTTGTAACAACAATCTCTTTTTTGAGAGAAATGATCCATTATCTGATCACTTTTCTTCCACTCTTAATTTTTCCCCCCAACCGAAAATCCAACTTGTTCCTTAACTTTTTCACATTTTTATTTGACAGAGGGGTACACTTTTGTGTACAAGGTGTCTCTCAACTCAACATAACTGATAGAATAACACAGATAAGCATCATTGCCTTTTTAAAAAAAAAGGAAAAACTGACATCATTATTTTCTCAAGATGGATATACCCATTATTACATATGCTCTATCACTCTTCCATGTTAAAAGACATCGAATACAAGAAAACAGAGGGTAACGTCATCTTTTAGTCTCTATCCCTCATTTCTGAAATCCAGCAACTACAAGCACCAAACCCTCCTACTGAAAGAAGTATCAAGTTCAAATCCTAAATGAACAGGCTCCCTGCCAACGGGAAGGAGCCAGTCACTGAAAATCAGTTTTCAGTGTAGTTTCCTATTGACCAACATAAGCGGGCACAGAGATGAGCCATCGTTCTCACGGTTCTGTCCGAAACGGCCACAACCCCATCGCCACAAACGTTCCTAACAGAAGCTCCATCTGATAATGTTTAGTCTCTATCAGCTCTGGGCAGAGTTCACCACATGCATATAATTTAATGGATAACATACCTGTTTCTAGTCGTGATGAATATTGATACAAGAAATACAAATTCACCAAGTAGAGAAATCCTGTTCCAGGTCCCACTGGAAAGAAGAAAGTTGCAGTTATCGGCCGCCAGATCTGTCCAGAACAAAGGAGAAAGACATATTTATATACTGAAGAATGAACTCATATGCATAGGTTTTTCCTTTTCATTTGTTATTAATTACTTGGAAGACCAAGGAGGAGATTAAAAATGGCCCGAGTATCAATTACTGATGCTGCAGCAGCTTTTACAGTTTTGGTTGTTGCTGGGTTTTTTTTTAAATCTGATAAAGCAAAGCTATTACAATTACAACAGAAATCACATACAACCTCCCAGATCACTTCCATCACATCTTTACAGTACTGAGCCTTTATTGCAGTGCAAAAGGGATATACTTGCAAGGCTGCTACCCTGTTTTAAAAGCATCCATGAGGAACCCATTCTTACCTATTGAACAGAGGCCAAGGAATTCACACATCAGCCTTTACCGTACTGTTGCAGACAGCACACGCTGCTCTGAGAATTTGAAACCTGCTTTAGAGTCTCCCAACAATCAATAGTGGGCCCAGCATGGCAGCACGTAGCAAGTACAGAAAATGTCTGGCCACTTATAAATGAGCTCTTTAACCAGCAACACTGATATTGGGTATTGGTATAGGTATTGGGATCCTGAACATCACAGTTCCAGAAGGAACTAGAGGAAAAAAACCAGTCATTTTAAGATACTAAGTTTTGGGGGACAATACATGAAAGAGAGAGCTATCTTTTGTTGCACTCAGCTTTTTTCACTGGAGATATAATGCGCACTTATAATAGAAATCTAAAGATTGGGATGTTTTTCTTCACTTTCATTTTCAGTTCATCCAGCGGTTGCTCTCTCCCCACACACCGTCATACCAAAACACTGAGCCTGTAACCTCCCAGTGCAAGGAAAAGAGACTACGTCCAGTTTGTGACCACTTTTGGCATTGCTAATGCCCCCAGAAACACCGTACATCTGAAACCTCCAGACTTGAGTTGTTAGTTTATGTCAGCCACACTTAGGCACAGAAGTTCACAGTCCCAAACACAAGCTTTTTCAAATTCCAAGAGAGAAGGTGCAGAAGATGCACTTCTTGAGCTCTGCTTTAATATCTCCAGAGCCACCTGCAGTTTAGGACAGTTGCACATGCCTGTTCCCAATGTCAGGCCCACACAATTGCACAGCGGAGGCCGGCCAAGCCACCTAAGTCACAGCCACAGGTTTTATCATTACAGAGTGCCTCTGCACAACAACCGGGAACAGGCGGAACAACTGCCCCCAAAAATTTAGGAAAAATTGCCCCAGAACGAGACGCCAGGCGAACTACTGGGCCTGGCGAGGGCCACAGCCCCCCTTGCCTCAGCCAGGGGCGCTGGCAGGGCCGGGCACCGCAGCCTGTGTCACCTTGGTGGGGAGTCCGGGGCCTGCAGAGGCAGAGCATCGGCTAAATCTGGGGCCTGCAGGCCTCACGGAGGTTAAGCGGGGAGACTGGCCCCGGATTCCCACTGGAGGTGGCCTGTGTCGCTCCTACAGGGTCCCCTCCGTACGCCATTCTCTTCCCGGGCGGCCTCCGAGGCCGCGGGAAGGGGCAGCGCCCGCGCACTACAACTCCCAGCAGGCCGAGCGCGCCACGGGCCGCGCTCTCTAACGGCGCGGGCGCCGCAGGCACGCCGGGACGGGTAGTGCGGCCCGTACCTGGAAGCGGTTGATAAAAGCGTCGGGCCACAGGAAGAGGTAAACGGGACTGACGAGGCCGAGCTTGCCGACAAGCGGCACCGCGATGGACCCGGCGAACCAGTAGCGGGTGATCAGCGGGATGCTCCGGAACCAGTCCCCCAGATCCGACATGTCGCCGCCGCCGTTGCGCCCGGCCGCCGCCGAGGCCTCGCTACAAACCGGCCGCTGAGGGAGAGGCGAGATGAGGGTCCGCCCGTTACTACCGCCGCCCCCGGCAGGGAGGGGAGCCCTGAGCCAGACGTGGCGCCGCCGAATTCGGCCGAGCCGCCACCACTTCCGTCCCCGCCCCCGCCGGAAGTCCCGCCTCCGGGGTGGAGGCGCCCGCCGTTGCCCGGTGACGCTGCCGCCGTCCCCGAGGCCCACGAGGGGAAACAACAACTCCCGGCAGGCCCCGGGGCCGCCGGGCGGGGCTGTTCCATTACCCGCAGGCTGATATTGGAGGGGGGGGAGCGCCCGCCTCCTTCCTCCTGCCCCCTATTGGTGAAGCGGGAGCGGGCCGTACCATGTGTGTGGGCCCCCCTCCCGCCGCGGCGGTCGTTGGAGGAGCCCTGAGGGGAGGTGGCGAGCGCAGCGGTGGCGGGCCGAGGATGGAGAGCTCCGATCTGGGCGACCGCCAGCAGGGCCCCATCTGGCACCGCAAACCCGGGCCGGCGGCGCGGCGCGGGTAACGGCCGCTGCGGGGCCGGGGGGCGGTGGCGGCGGGGTTAAGTGGCCGGTCGCCAGCGCTGAGCCGGGGAGGAGAGGCCGGGGGAGCGGGCAGACCGAGGGCATCGGGGAGCGGGCAGAGGGGACAGGGCCGGCCCGAGCTCGCCTGAGCTTCTGCAGGCTGAAGGTGCAGCTCGGGGGTGCCCCGGTAGATAACGGGGGAAAACGTTCCCCCTGAAGGTGGAGCAAGTCCCTAGGAGACTGTGAAACGTCCGTTCTCAGAGGTCCCTCATAGCTTGGCTGGGCCAGGGCCTGGGCAAATCTCCCAGTTTAGCTTTTTATAAAAAAAAAAATAATTTAATGAAATACCAATGGCGAATTCCTACGAGAGTTTAATCAAAGTGTTAAATACTAGGAAAATACTGCCTGGCCCAAGCTGAAGAGCAGCAGTACGAATGCTACTTTGGGGTCCCGGTGTAATGTTTGACGTGGGGGATCTGGATGCAGCTCCCTGAACTCCTGACTTTATTCTCCAGGGTTAGTTTAGGGGCAAAGGAACTTCTGAAAAGCAAAGAGCGGTGTTGAGTAAGTGCTAGGAGATGCTGTAACTACACTGAAAAGTAATCACATTTCAGGGTGTTTTTAGAAGCAGAAGTCATACCTTGTGTCTTTTTTATGACCCCAAAGATCCTAGCATCACTAAATTTTAATTATAATTTAAAGGAATTAGCTTAACATCTTTCTAATTTCATTTTTATGGCCCTTCCCTTTTATTGCAGAAAAGAATGGGCTGAGCAGGATGAGGTAAAATTAGTTTTGTCTCTAGTCTGGACTGCGGATGCATGGCCCTTCTTCCGATATTCACTCCCACTTTGTACATATGCCAACAGCTGCATGCCAGCACTGGTTTACTTATTCTACTCTGTTGTCTCAGATAGCTATCAGCATCTTAAACAGCCATGGTCACAGTCTTCTGCAAGTGCCCTACAGCCTTTATCAGCCTGCCAATAAGCTGTACAGTTTTAGACTCTAAATTTACATCCAACTGATGATAGAAAATAATTGGTTGGCCCAGTGTTATCCAAGAAATCCAAGTGTAGCAGATCTCCCAAATCTTAATGTCCTGCTTCCTGGAAAACCTTCCTTTTATGGTTTATTCTGCACCTGGGCTTTGGTTCTGCATCTGGCTCCATTTTATACTAAGAGCACGGAACAGGGATAGAATGTGAAAAACCAGCAGCTTTTGTTACTTATGTGTTTTGTATTTCAGATGAATAATGGTATGGCATGGCTTCATACTTTTGAAAAGTTTGTAAAGAAGTGGTATTAAAAGTGGCTTTCCCCCCACCCCAATCTAATCCAAGTGGTTTCTTACAGTAATTCATAGCTTCTCAATTTTCTAGTGTGTTTCTTTACAGTGATAACAAAAGAGCCATGTTGCTCGCTGAGTGCTGAATTAGGTTTTCAGATACATTGGTAGATCATACATCACCATATATGTTAGTGTTATTCATTAATAATATAAATGAAAATTGGGTAACTAAGAGCCACATAAAAGGATCATGAATGGTGAATTTCCCCCATCTGCTTTACATGTTTTCTAACTGCCTTCCAACATAGTGAATAGCTTCCTTTGTTTAGTGTATTTTTTATATTAGAAATATGTGTTTCTTATGGAATAAGATTTTTCCTAGAACACTATAAATTATTAGAATTGTAAAACCATAAGCTAGGAACATTTTAATCCTAGGTCTTGAAGAAACATGTTCCAATAAAATGATTCTAAGCATGGTTGTTCTGCTTGCATTCTTCACAGAGTTATAGTAAACATAATTCATAGTGTCAAAGGATACCATTCAAAGACAATACGTTTTCTGAATGTGGCTTTTGACAGTTCTGGAGATTCTCTACTTGCTGGAGACCACCAAGGGAATATATATGTTTTTGACCTGAATGGAAACAGGTAAGAATATTTCTATCAAGACATTTTAATTGTCTTGACATCTGTACATTCAGGGGTATAGAACTTGCCTGGGCAGCATGCCACAGGTCTGGTTTTAACCCACAGTTTTCCATGAATGTGAAAATAGTCATTTGCTCAGAGCTGAAACTACAATCCAGTATCTCATGTAGGCTCCCTAAATATTATTGTATTAGTTTAGCTGTTCCAAAAGATCAGAAGTTTGTAACTCCAAACTGAACAGACAGCAATTTCACAGAACTTAAGTGATTAAATACTACTACAAGAAGTTATTCTTTGGACGGTACCGATCAATTAATAATATGAGCCATGAATTACATTAAAGTAGTCCTGGTATTGTATTTGCAGAAATACTTTAATCAGTCTTTTCAGTTTTATGCTACTGAGTTTTAAAATATTAGCACTGGTTTTTAGATTGATTATAATTAGATATGATTTATTTGCTCCCTTCTTTTGAGTTAATTTGTTTTTTCTCTCAGTGGAATATATTACAACTGATTAGGTTATTACTTCCCGTGACATTATGAACCAAAGTTTCCTAACACAATGAGAATGTGTATTTTTAAATAGGTTCAACCTTGTTCAGCGAACAATGCAGGCTTGCACTGCTTTGGCATTTAATCTTCGCAGAAAGACAGAATTCTTGGTGGCTTTGGCAGATTATTCCATTAAGTGCTTTGATACAGGTAAGGAGAAATTTAAAGGCTTACTATCTGGATTGCTATGAAAACCTATATAATTTTAGTTTTGATCTCAAGTTTTTTTGTAAGTTTTTTTAATGGAAATCTTACTGTGTATTTCACGCCATCTGTCCAAAAAAGAAAACTTTGGGCTCATGTGTGTTATAGTCCTGTGGGTAAACGAACCCTTTGCTTTGTCAAAGTTTCTTGCTCCCACTGAATAATGCAGGTGTCTGTTCAACTGAAGTCTAGCACAGGATTGCAGTTGTGTGTGTTGCCTTTTTTAAAGCAATTCTGTGTATGTTTGCTTAGAATGAGGTTCTCTATGTAAAATCAAACCAAAATCAGTTGGCAGAATGTTAATTTGCAACTGGACCAGTTATTAATTATATTTACAGTAAAATATTTGACCAAAGTGACAATATATACTAAAAGAACTGTCAGTACTTTTGAGTGTGCAAGTGGATCTGTATCCTTGTTCAAAAGTGATACTTAAAATGAACTTCACAGGCCACTTGTGTGTCTCTTGTCTTGATTAGAAGTTAAATGGTCAAAGGCATTGACAATTCATTCTTCATAAATTAATCTAAACCTATCAAAAAGTGCAGTTGTAGTGTTTCATATCGTCTGCAATTTAAGGGTTTGAGTCTGATATTATCAATGAAGATTTTAATGTAACACTGTTTCCCACTATAGAGGAAGAGTCGGAGTTAAGGTCTGAAATCCCCTGTGCTTTTTCTCCTCCTTTCAACCACAGTGAGACCAAACTTAGTTTTTGGATGCACTTAGAGAAATCTTTTTCATTGTTCCACAGAGCATGTTTAAACGATGCCATTTCTATATACCAAGAATGAAGGATATTTTAAAAGATAAATGTGATTCAGATAAGTCAGTATTGGGTAAACTATCCTTAGAGGTGTATTAGATAATACTTAGTTGGTGGGCTCCATCCATTGCTTTGGAAGCCATACCCTGTAATCCCACGTCATCCTCCCATGTGACAATAGCTTTAAGCACTCAATTGTCTGTAAGCACAGCAGAAAGTTTGACTGTTAGGCTTTATGAGCTGCTTTATAGCCATTTCCCATCTTTGATGCCACAGCAATAGGTCAGCTGGAACCACCCCATGGGCTGTCAGGCAAACTGCCCAACATAAGTGTAATTGCCACAAATGCAGTTTGGTTGCTGAGGGAAGATTAGTGGTCATGCAGTCACAAGTGGGAGACAAGGTAGTCAGAGGAACTATTTCCTCAGTATGCAATACACAGCACAAAAATGTTTTGGACTCTAGAAGAATTATGAGGTGTTGCGTTCTGACTGTGCTTTTCTATAGTCATAACCCGTTGTCATTAAACCTTTATTCCTTGCACCTGTAAATAGCTGCGTGATCATTCATACATACTGTCCACAAGTAAAAACAAGTAGAGAATTCTAACTAGAACATTCAGTCTCAACTTCTAGAGATTACTGTGGGTGTTCACATCGGATAATCTGCCTATGAGGAATGCTGAATTCACCTGATCACAGTGTTCATGACTTTAAGATTGATTCTTAGGCTAAATTAAACAAGTCTGTGCAAATTGGCTTTCTGTGTAGAACTGAGAATAATTTATGAAATCTGTTACTTGGAGATGAGGAGATGATTATGTTTCTCTAAGGCATAATAACTACATGAAGCCTGATACCTTTTTTTTCTCTTGTTTGTTGGGATGTGATGGTAAATGGCCATATACTAGGTATGCTTAAAAGTCTCTTTCACAGCACGGTGTTGGCAATAAAGAGTAAAGTAGTGGTTGTTTCACTTCGAATGTCTTTCACATCCTTTTAATTTTTTCATCAACTCCTGCAGAAACCAAGGAGCTAGTTAGTTGGATGAGGGGACATGATTCTTCGGTGTCTTCCATCTCTGTCCATGGCTCGGGCAGGTATGCCATCACTACATCCAGTGATACGGCACAACTGTGGGACTTGGACACTTTTCAAAGAAAAAGAAAGCTGAATGTTCGTCAGTCTGTGGGTATCCAGAAGGTGAGTAAAGAACAATTGCTAAAGGGTGAACAAGCTAACCTCAGTAGGAGTAACACCGCATGTTGAAATCCCAGTACTTGAAAATATTTTTGAAAATACAGCTGAATCTTTTCTATGTTCTTTGGGCATATCTCCTTAACTGTCGCCCTGTCACATCACCCAGACCACTGTAATCATGATTCAAGAGTTTCAGAGATCTGCTGGGAACTTATATGGAACCTCCATCCTTAGAGATAATCAAAACTTAGTTGGATATGACCTTGACTAACCCAGTTTAGCCTGGAAGCTGGAGCCATCTTCTAGATTGATCCTGCTGTTGCTGTGACCTGGGGTTGGGCTCAGAGGACCTCTGGAGACTGATTCCAACCTGAATGATTCTGGGATTTAAGGCTGTTGTTAAAAAAACAGTTTTGGTGTCATAATGGTAACTTCAAACAGTCATCACCACCTGCCCCATTCAGCTGCGTATTCCAAAGGTGTTTTTCTTCCTATGCACGCTAAGTGCTGAATGTGGGAACAAACAACGCTGAAAAGTAACTCAGCAAAAAGAAATTGCTGCCTTTCAGCCTAGTGGTTTCTTTGGGTCGGTTTGCTGCACAGACACTTATACTGGAACAACATAGGGGATGAGAAGGATGACATGTTTGTGTCAGGGAGTGGTTTAAATAGGTCTTCCTTAGTGTTACGCTGCTTTAAACAGGTCTGCCTGTGCCACCAAATGTCAAACTTTGGCATAAGTACTGCAGAAAGTACCGACGCAGTGCCTGAGCTTTGCTTACACACGTGCTGCCCTGCAGTGAATAGTCTTACAAACACCACTTCAAACCAAAGTTCTCATCAGGCTGGTCACTAAAAAGTTATGCTGATTTTGCAGAGAACAAGGCTATTCATTTGAGTGGCTTCACCGTGTTCTAGGTCAGGCAGAAATTTTGTCAGCCTGAAATAGTCACCTAGCAATTAGTGTGGAAGATCACGCATATGTTTTTGTTTGTTTGTTTGTTTTATTAAAACTGTTGTGTAGTGCATGTTGCTAAAATAATTATCATGTCTTCCCTCCAAAGGTGGCTGCATTTCTTCAGTGGACAAGATTTTTCTACTGCTCAGTATTTTTCTTTGTGTACACTAAGTGTAGGGGCTTCTTATTGATAAATGGCTCTTGGAATTTGGTAGGATCAGGATGTTACAGTATGGAAGCAACACTTAAATCCAAACAATAATGAGTATGATTGAATGAATAAATCGCTGTTTGGGAATCAAGAGCTTGCACTTTTGGTTCCGTTCCACCATTTCTGACAGGACATTATGCAAATAATCCAATTTATCTGGATTTCATTTTCCTGTGTTTAGACTAAAGATAATGATCCTTACTCCCATGCCACGATTTAAGACATACAGATAAGTGCTTTTATAAAGATCAGATTTATTATTAGACCACAGCCCTGACACTCACTGTCCAAAGTTGGATTCTTACTTGCTGTCTGAGCCATCATAGTAGTGTCACGCCGATCTCTGCTGTGTGCTTTTTGGTGCCTCTTTGCTTAAGCCCAGTTTGCAGTCCAATGTATACCTCTGTTAAGTTGGTACGGGGCAAAGCTAATTTAAAAAGACAGAGACTGAGCTGCACACTGTAAGAATAGCGGGTGAAAAAAATAAGAAAGAGCTAAGAGAAGACATCTATAATCACTGGTTTCAAAGCCCCACTGCTTATTCAAGAGCTGCTTGTGACCTTCTTTTTTTCTAAGGCAAAGTAGAAAATGAGGAACTGTTCAGTACTCCAGTTTACCAAAATTTAAATTTCATCCATCTGCATGGTAGGCATCTGCTCTCAATTCGTTGTCTAGAGTTCCTCAAGGTTGCTGAAGGAGGACAGGCAGCTCTGTCTGTTTGAGGATAAATGACTGGTACGTGAGGTGACTCTTTCCCCACAGGTAACTCTTGCTCTCTGTCAAATGACTAATTTGGCCTGAACATCCAACCCTCACTTACTAACATTCTGCAAGATGAATCCCATCGCATGTATCCGGATTCACAGATTTTCAAGGCCCCAAGAGACCATTCAGACCGAAACTCTGAATTTTGTAGTACTGACTGTTAATCTCAGACAGTGAGTACTTCAGGTAGTCCCTCAATGTTCAGATACCAGAAGACATTTTCAATTTAACCTTCAAAATTATAGGTACAGGAAATTTGCTGAAGGTGCGGGTGCTGCTGCCAAAATAGAACCTCTGATCCAAACCAATCATTTGTCATTAAGCAAGAATGTATCTGATGACATCCAAAAATGTAAATAATCCCTTTTTTTTCTTTTCAAAAGAGACTACAGTAAAAATGTTCAGAATAATTGAAAAGATATATTTACAGGCTTTTTGGTTTTATCTTCATTCATCTTCACAGTAAAATCTGCATTTCATAGTTGGAGAATATATTGCTAAACCTTCTACAGTATTTTTTACTTGTAATAGTTGTACGTAAAACTAAGGAGTTTAAGTCTAAAGATGAATGCTTCATAGAGTGCATTTGCAGTTTCTTGGTACTATTTGAATGATGACACTGGTTTGTAGAAAATGCAACAGGCAGTTGCTGAGTGAGCAGTTCTGACTCATGTCTCACATCCCCTCCTGCTCCTGCGTTCATGTTCCCACCATTTATATTATGTCCTCTCTGGCACTCATCAGAAACCCCCACAGGGCAGTTTAATAATCATAAAAATAACACAGATAAAGATGTGTGTCATTTCAGTGAGTTAAATTGGCTTAGCAAAGGATACAAGTTCTGAACCAAGGGAGACCGGGCCTGCCTGGGCTGTAAAGAGGGGAAGGGGACCCGCTGCCTGTGAGATGAAAGCCTTGCATTGCAGCTGCGTTACGCAGTTAGAGTAATAGCCATGCTGCCATGGTTTCCTGCTGTATTTTACTCTGCCATGCCCTTTGGTCCAACTTAAAGGGTACTTTCTTGACAACATATTCCATTGTTTTTCTTTTCCATATTCTTCCAGGTTTTTTTTCTTCCATTGAGTAACACCATCCTCAGCTGTTTTAAAGACAATTCTGTTTTTGCGTGGGAATTCGACACTCTTTGCTGTAAATACCAGTTGCCAACGCCTGTAGAAGGTTCTGCGTTACTTTATAAGGTCTTTGCAGTTACCAGGTGAATTGCTATTTTAAACATTCTAAAAGTGGACTACAAAAATTGTAGTTTTAAAACAGGTTTTCTTTCCTTATTTATAATGTTTTATGGAAGTATTGAACTATATACTATGATAAGCTTTTGAACTCTGCTGTGAGTGATACTTTCAGCAAAGATCAATAGCAGTTTTTATTACAGTCCCATAGCAATTGAAATAAAGTAAGTTGATTTTTAATGACCACTAAAATAAGGTTTAAACTGTCCTTTACAAAAGCAAATTTTATTATTCAGGAGCTATTTTGTTCTTTCAGGAGAGTTTGACAGGAATAATGACAGATTCAAAAGTGATTTGAAGGCATAGAAGGAAATGTACAATCTCTCTCTTTTTAGCTAATACTAACTTAGATTATACTATTCTGATGGAAACTTTGCCTCACATGTGATGCAGAGATGGCCGGATTTTTGTAGCTGGTGGAAAATCAAATCAGCTTCACTTATGGTGTTTAGAATCAAGGAAGTTGATACGAATAATCCAGATGCCTGTAAAAGTACGAGCTGTCCGTCATCTGGAATTCGTCCCTGACAGTTTTGATGGGGGCTCCAATCAGGTCAGTTTTTTTTACAGAGCTTGATACTGGAGTATTTGGTTAATTCATTCAACATGTACACTTTGAGGGCTTTTGGGTAACACTGGGGATATGGGCCCATACCATACAAAAGGAAAGTTACTGTGCCAAATGTTTGCTCAATTGCTCTTTTAGCTTAATGGAACGTCATTGCTGAATTGGGTATTCCTCATTGTTTTACATTGACAATATCAATTGATAAATCCTTTTAACTTATAGGTCCTTGGAGTGTTAAGTCAAGATAATATTATGAGATTTATCAATATAGAAACACGCAAACTTCTTTTCGACATTGGGAGTCATGAAGAGGGAATCAGCACAGCAGCAATTAGCCCCAATGGACGGTATATTGCATCAGTAATGGAAAATGGTAGCCTTAATTTATACAGCGTCCAAGCTTTGACTCAAGAAGGAAATCAGGTAGAGTGTTTTAGATTTCTTAAAACAGCAGTAAATCCCATTAAACTTGATACATAACTTTTGTTTCAGGAGTAGTTTGCAGACATGTGTTGGAGTTCCGTATTTAGCGCTACATATAAGGAAAAAGTGGTTTGTAGAGTTCCCTTCATAGTTACTCCAGCCTGGCAGGCAATATGATGTTTTTAAAGTATATATATCACTGTGTTTCCAGTGTTGGGAGGAGGGGGAGATGGTATTTCTTTCTACAGTAATTTGTATGGACCAATTGCCCTTTGTAATGACGTTTTGGGGGAGATGGAAATAGCATAATTGCGCTGCTTCTGTTCCGTTTCCTATAGGAAATGTTTTGCAACTGATGCTGTCTTAAACTGCGGGCATGAATGGTGTTTTTGTTACTGTCATTTTGTTCTTCTCACTGTGTTATTGGATACCAGCTTCCATCATTATGGCACAATCATACTCCTAATCCTTCCTAAATAACAAACGTTCTAAATATCAGTTCTTATTTTATTAAAGTAATTTATTAATGAGAGTCAGGTTTCTAAATCCAGAATTCCATGTATCTTTAATCACCGTGTCTTTGAAGTAAACAGTAACCAGCTTTGGATAATGATGGAGTTGGAGCTGAGCAAGGACGTGGAAAGATGTCACACATGCATTCCATTTGCTGCCGGTTTGACATGAACAGGGATATCCACTTTGTTACTTGCTTTCCCAATCTCCAACACTGAATTAGTACCTCCCTGACACTGAATACTAATTAAAGTTTGTAAAGGTCTTTTGTATTCTTTTTAACTGGTGCTATAGAAATGCAAAATATTTTAGTGACATTGAGAAACACACTAAAGTAAATAACCTGAACAGTACATGATACACATTTATACTATCCCAATTATATTTTAGTGTTTGCTGAACAAGGAAATAGCATGGTGTTTGAGTTGGTTTGGAAGCTACATAAACCTTCTCTCAGTCTTTCTAGTTTATTACAGCAATTTTATTCACTGGCGTACTTATTCAGGCGTGTACAGTCCATATATATTTATTTATGTTATAAATGTGTCTCCATTCTTCTTGATATGGCCATCAAACTCAAAAATATGGCATATAAAATAGAGTAAACATCAAGTTATGGTGGTAGTCTGTTTTACAAGATGTTAACTGAGTTATTTTCACTTAATATTAGCCTCCACCACCCATGTTCAAAGTAGTAGAAGATTGGTCCAAGCGCACGTCAGAGGCAAACAAACTGACAATGAGAGTGACTTCAGGAAGGTCAGAGCAGCCTTGGAAATCCAAAGGAAGCAAAATTCAAAGCAGGTTGTTAAAAATGCAAGTGAACGCATCACTTGAAAATAAAGAGGTAGGAAGAAGTTGCCAATATTTTGTGCTCCAGTCTGCAGCATTTAAATTTCTTCGCAAAAAAATATTTAGCCGCATACTTTAAGGAATAAGTTCAGGCACTGATTCACTTGGAGGTTTGAACAGAGAGGGGATTTGCGGGAGTTTTAGTAACATTTGCCCTCTCTCTGTTTAGCCCGTACTCCTGTATTATGTGACACAGCCAGAGCTGCCTCCAGTCAGCTTGGGGTACCTCTGAAGTTGTTCAAGCAACTTGTGACACATTTGGATATTTGCTAGATCTGGTCTGCTTCCCTGCTGGCGCTTCTAAAGTGTTTGCCTAGAAGCCATTTCATTTTTTATTAATTATTTAGAAGATGCAGTACTGTTACATCTATTTCCCTTCTGTCATCACTGTGCCATCTTCTTTCTGTCTTGCATCTCATGTATGTTCATTCTCTTATATATATACACATATATCTATATATCTCCTCCTGTAACATTCATCACAGTATGATCTATTCCTTATGCCAATATTCTTCATGGTTTGGCTATATTCATCTTTTAATTATATATAGTTTAGTCAGTTGGAGTCTGATTTTCTTCTGACTGAAATCAATGACAGCTGTTCTTTGAGTTCCGTAGAAGATGAATGATCTTTTGAATTATGTTTTTTTTGTTGTTGAAACACCTAGGATTATGTAGAGATAGCAGTACGCATTGTTATTTTTTTAAAAAAATTATGTTAGGAACTTTAGTATTTAGCTACTATCATTAATTAGAGTGCAAGGAAATAGATTATGAAAGATAAATCCTTACATTTATTGTTGATCCCCTATTTTGTAGAACGAATTACCAGGTGGATTAAACAAGAAACGTCTGCGGGCCTTATTGAAAGGATTTGGAGAATATCCAGCAAAGTACAGGTATGTTTGTGTGCATGTTCATGCTTGCACAAAATAAAATTGCTTGTGTTTACTGGCCTATGAAAGAGAAGTTGTCTGACTAAGTCTGCATTTTAATTGCAGGATGTTTGTTTGGCGTTCCTTATTACAACTTCCTGAAAACCACTTAGCATTCAGTAGCCTAATAGATAAGGGTACCCACAGTGCATTTGTGAATATTCAAAATGAGTATCCCATCAAAAGTCAGAAACTGCTGAGAATTTTACAGAGGTAAAATATTTATTTAAATATTATAGATTTTTTTTTTTTAGTATGTATCTAATAGCTGGAATCAGCTGTAAGGAAAACTCTAAAATGAAATAGTAGTGCCCTCATGCAATTTTGTTTTTATAACTTGTATAATCCTGCATCTATCTTGAAGTTTACAGTCTTTCTATGTTGTGGTTCTAAAATGCATATTATATTTTTGTTTGGTTTTGGATCGATGTTTTCTATACCTTTGTTTGCCTTTGCGTACAGGACCTTATCAGCTCTAGCTCACTGGTCTGCTATCTTTGCTGAGATGCCTTATATTCCTTTGCTAGCATTCCCGTTTGTAAAATTATTCCAGAACAACCAGCTGATCTGCTTTGAAGTTGTTGCTACAGTAGTAGGTAAGCAATGATGTTAAAAACTCAAATATGCTGCAACATGCTTAAGCTTTCCCATGCAAAAGAGCTTTTCCTGATGAAATGAATGAGGTATTTCCTAAGAGGTCACCGGGCTCTCTTCTAAAGGTTTTGCCAGGAATTAATATGTAGCAACTGTATACTTAAACAAAAAACCTGCTTGTAAATAAAAAAAAGATATTAGACTTCCTTTTGCAGTGTTTCTAGCAAAAAAGTTAGCAGTTTATCAGTATTTGTGAAGTCAAATCAGTAAAAACAAATGTATCTACCATAATTATACCATAATAACTAAAATCTCTGGGACATGGGACAAGTAGTCATACACACACCCACACCACCCCCTCACCCACTCCCAGTCAAAAGGGAATGGTCTCTCTTAAAGTTTTACTGCATTTAGTTGTCCTAAGCATGTGGTAACTCAAAATTAGACATTTGGCTGAAGGCTGGCTATGGCTGTTTTCTGAAGAAACATTCTAAATTAAAGTGCTTTACACTTAAATTAGTTGTTGCAGCTGCTGCTAAGTCTACAGAAGATACGTGCTGCCAAGCTTACATACCCACTTTGCAAACACATGCTGTTAGTGAATAAGTATCCAAGTTTACGGAAATTATTCGTAGTGTGTTAAAAATTACTTGATCCAGGCTGTAGTTTCATGAGACACAAATACCGGTTTAAGTATTCCCATCTGCCTTCAACCACTTAGTCCCGCAGCACACGGACTTTTTTTCATTTTACGTTTGAGCCAGATGAGTTCCCCAGTCTGGTTCACAGTGTGCTGACACAAACACTCATGCCAGTGCAGCTGGAGGGGCAGTGTACTGTGGGAATGATTTAGCAGTAAGTGCTAGGAAAGAGGAGAGATGGGAATATCCTAAATAGGTTTTGCTGCCTAAAACTACCTCTTAAATTTATAGCCTTTAAAACCAAACCTTAAGGTTGTGAAGAGTCTTATCACTGTGGATTACACTGGATTGTGTTGGGCTTTTTTTCTCTTTCAGTTAATCTTTGTCAGCACTGGTTTGAGTATTTTCCCAATCCTCCAGTTAATATCCTTAGTATGATGGAAAATGTTTTGGCACATCATGACAAAGAACTACTTCAGCATTTAATAAAATACAATGTCACTTCACAGGTAATATTCTAGCTAACTTTTGCATATAAAGTGTCACTGCAGTGAATGATAGTGCACTAGTCATTTATCTTGACATAATTATTTTTTTGAGGGAGTTTTCATTAAATAACAGTGAATTATATCGGATTGTAAAGAATATACCATTGCTTTCCTGCAGCTTTTCCGTTTCCATGATCTTAAATCTCACATGCATGCAATTGTCGTTCTTAGAAGTCCTTTGCTTTCAAGTCCACATTGCTTGACAATCTACTCATCAAATTACAAATGTACTTTTTTTTGTTTTGTGGACATAGGTGTGATGAATTAATTTTGTAATCCCCGTTTATCATTAGGGATGATTTTAGCTTTACAAATGTAAACAGAAGATTTAGACATCCAGTGAGATAAGAAATTTATTTATAACCAGCCCATATTAATTTTGAATGTTTATGGTGGGTGATAAAGCAAACCTCCAAACATTCTGGTTTAGTTCCTGTTTCTTTCATAAATCAGTAGATTCTTGATATAAGGCAAGAAAAATTCATATTATTTATTTAAAAGGAATGGTAAAATTGTACTAATGGATTATTTTGTCAATTTTCCCAAATAATGTAGGTTTATGCTTGGCCTCTTCTAGAAACACTGTTCTCTGAGGTTCTAACAAGAGAAGAATGGCTGAAAGTCTTTGACAATATCTTCTCCAACCATCCTTCGTACTTCCTAATGATCGTTATTGCCTATATTATATGTTCCAGAGCTCCCTTGCTTCACTGTAATCAAATAGCAGATTTTGAGGTAAACATATTTAAGTCAGTTATATGCAAGTGTACCTACAGAGATATATAAAACGTATCTGTTTTTACTGAGGTTAGAAGGAGACGTTTCATTTCTACATTACTATATTATTACGTGGTTCTGAACAACGTCATCTACTACCCAGCAAATATAGAATAAATGAGTAAAATATTGAGCAATTTCCTGCAGTTTCATGCAGCGAGATCTTTAAAAGCTTTCATAAGCTTTCTAATGCCACTAGAAGCCATTATGTAAATGTCAGTAGTTCATCAACCACAAAATAATTCTGCCTCATTTTTGCGGATCTAATATGGACTTGTGCCAGCGGAGACAAGACACAGTCATCCTGTCATGTTGTTTCATTATTTTGCTTTCAGATTTGCAAAATTAGGCAGTACTACTTGACGTTCTCTGAAGCTAAATGAAAATGTTTCCTTATGTTTAACTTTCCATGGGAGGAGGAGGAGGTCTTTTCATATGAAAACATCTCTTTAGGCAAACAAAGAGTTCAACCTTGAAAACGTGTTTGTGAGCAGTTAGTTTGACAGACATCAAACAGACAACATGATTGCTACGTTTAATAATAAACAATTTAAAGACTTTCTTGGTGAATAAGATCTTTAACGGGAATAATAGTCCTTCAAGAAGAGGAACTCCTAAGCTTCATGTTTGAACACCAGAAGTCGAGGGAGGTTTACCCAGTGGTAGGAGTGTCTGTGCGGGCAGTTGGACACTAAATTCACACCTAGCTTTCCAGATCCCTTGCGCAACTGCCATTTGAAGAGGAAGAAAAGAACCAGAGCATACTTTTACAACCTGAAGAGGTTTGGGTCAAATCATTTGAGACAGTGATATTTTAATAATTGGTAGGGCTAACTTAATAATCCCTTTTTAAATCAACTTTTGGATTATAGATCTTGCTAGTTTACCTAATTATTCCCCAATAGGTATAGTAAAAACTTGCTTAATCTTTTGTAGAATGTAAATGGAAGCATGTCTCTTACAGTATTTCTTTCATCATCGTAACAACCTGGACATTAACGTTGTGATTAAGGAAGCTTATCATCTTATGGAGACTACACCACTAGATATCCATCCACAGCGTGTGCTTGATGACTTCATACCACTTACAAAAGGACAGTACCCTGTATTTAATAAATATCCCAAGTTCATTGTGGATTATCAAACTCAGGAACGGGAGAGGATCAGACAGGATGAAATTGAATACTTACGAGAGAGGTACTAATGGGAAAGTTGAAGACAATATCAGGCTGAGAGGGACTGGGGGACACAACTGCCTTTTTCTGTTCTAATGTGCGTGCTTGAGAAGAGAGACAATTAAGAAAATGCAGGGAGGTGACTTTAAATAGATGCTAAAGGTTATGAGTTATTTGGTTTGACATGTTTTTAAGCCAAACTGGTAAACTTATCTTAAACAAAAAATATTTGTTAATTTGCAGAAAATATTGGGCCGCAAGTCTTCAAACTTGAAAGCTTGTAAGTCAGAGCTTAAATCTCCATTGACCTTGTGTCCAACTTTGTGAAGGGCCTGGAGTTCTTAGCTTGCTATTGAAATCAGTGGGTACCTTGATGCCAAGGCAACTTTAGAAGCTGGTATTTGTTAAGAATGTGAGGAAGAAGATATCTGCACTCGTCTGAAATGCCCTGTTGTCTGTAACAGTCACTATTGTAACTCTTCCTCATGTACTTTATCAGCCCATAAAGGGGATGCCACACTCTTTCATGACATCTCATTTCAGCAGTTCTTTGCTAGTGCAGTCATCAATTTCTAAGTAATCAAATAATTTTTTTATACTTGGCTTGAATTATTAACATGTAATCTCCTTCCATTTAGACAATTAGCGCATGAATTAGAAGCTAAAGCACAGGAACGGAAAGCAGAAGATGAAGCCTGGTATCGAAAGCAGGAATTACTTCGAGAAGCTGAAGAACAGAGGCGAAAAATGCTACTGGAAGAAGAAGAGAAGCTGGCGGAACAGAGGCAGAGGTATTATAATATAAGAAGCATTAGGGGCCTGGCTACTGTAGCCTGTTATTACATTTTTAACCATGAGTAAAGGAGAAATAGCCACTAATTTGTATAAATTGCAATATGGGAAGACAGTGTGGTCTGGTGGGTCAGATTTTGGTGTGCGAATGAAGTGATCTGGATTGTATTACCACTTTGCCTGAGGGAATACAGCAGATTAGAGGCCAAGTCACCTCATATTTTTGTCTCGGCTCCCAGCCTTTTGTCTGGTCTCTTCAGGTTTTGAATGCTCTTAAGCAGTCAATTGCTGTGTGTTTGCACACTGAGACTTCAGACTTGCACTGTGGGCAGACTCGCTCTGCAAATTTAAGAGTCACGTATAGCATCAGTGACTGTACATATTCTTGTATTCCTAGTGGATTTAGAAAAAAAGAGTGCTTTATGTATCAGTTGCTGAGCAAAGGGCTGTGATAGTACTGAAGCTGAACTGTTAGTTTGTACGTCTTGCAGTTGTGAAGGTTTAAGAGAATTTCAACATCTCCATAGTTTTTTAAATCAACTACAAGTAATCATAGAATCATTTAGGTTGGAAAAGACCCTTAAGATCATCAAGTCCAACTGTTAACCTCACGCTACCAAGTCCACCACTAAACCATGTCCCAGAGTGCCATGTCTACAGGCACTTCTCTTCAACCTCTGTAACCTACAGAGTAAGGGGTTTTTTTTTAAATAAAGAGGGCAGTGAGCCTTTCTTTGCAAACTAATTCTTGAGTCTGTGGTTTTGTTCCTTGAAAGAGTTTGATATTTTCCAAATAAACTTAGGCCTAATTTTGTGCAGAAAGAGGTACCAGGACAGTGGCAATTATTCTAAGGAATACTTTCCAGTTCTGGATCATTGCAGTAGTAAACTAGTGCTTATTAAAGTAGAACAGAAACAGAGCACAGGACTTCAAAGCTTAATTGGGGGCATTGCCATTAGAGGATGTCTGGGAATTTAATTTTGTCTTGTAAATGAAAACTGGACAATTTACAAGAATGAAAGCAACTGCCCCAAGCTTTATAAACTAGAGATTAGCTCATAGTAACTAATGGATAACTGCAGTGCGAGTTTGTGCCCTTTGGTATTGACCTCTTATATATACGAGTTCCCTTGTTTCTGTTTGTTTTGACTTTGAAGACTAGCTGCTGTGAAAAGAGAACTGAAAGTAAAGGAACTACAATTTCTAGATGCTTCGAGAAGGCGCTTTCTGAAATACCAGCAAGATCAGCGTCAAATGGAACTGAAACATCTTGATGACGAAATTGCAAGAAAAGCTGAGTATTGTTCAAGCAATTCTTTTCTTGAAGGTTTATTAGTGAAAATAAACAAGGAAAAAATGCATAACTAAAATTTCAGTTGATGTACTGTGATTTGTGAGCCCAGAGGTGTATTTAGCATGACATGGACTGCTTTAAGTGGTAAATGCATAATTTAACAGTTTTATTTGGCACTTACTATATTCCACTGGCTTGCTTTAACTGGCAACATTCCTGAGAAAAGCCAGATTCATCTGTATATTGGCGGTGTTGAAAAATGTAATGAGCTCCTTAAAGGACTAGCGAATTCTCAGCTGTCTGTGGGCTGTATGTCCAGATTGCAAATTAACTCTGCCATTGATTGAGAGGCTCCCCAGTGGCCTCTGGCCAGGCCTGGCTCTGCTCCCGTGTTACTAGTTTGAGCACTGTGGCATGCAGATGCTGAGAATGGAAGCTTTTGAACCTCGTGGGCACGAATTGAGTCTTTGCAGGGCCGTTCCTCGTGTCTCAGCACCACACTCTGCAGAGCGCAGTGCAGCTGCCTGTTTGTTTCCGCAGTCAGGGCACTGTAAGATCCGTTCACTCCAGCTCAGCACAGGTTCTGCCAGGTGCGAAGTGGCCACTTCCCTGTCTGCGTACTGTCCTCTGCAACGTTCTGGGTGCAGAGACTCCTTGTTCGATTTGGAGCTGCATCTGGCAGGTTATTAGCGCTAGATCAAGCCTGACATTTCCCTGATGTGCTTGGCTGGATGCAAAACTATTCCTGTGCCCCTTCTCCACCTTGCCCTGTACTTTCGATATGCAATGCTTTTCCGTCATTCATGGTATACAGGAAGTTAACCAGAATTTAGAAGTAGGGTGTGGCTTGGGGTTTTGGACATTCTTCTTGATACTGTTTTAAAGGAAAAGAATTTCTCCTTTACAGTATTTTCATGTGTTTCTCTTCTCAAGGCAACCATGAGAGAGCAGGAAACAGCTGCTGCTCTTCAAGATGTAGAAATACAACGGATGGAACTTGAATCACAAAGGCAGGTTTTTGAACAGGTAATTATTAGGGAACTATACAGATTTTTATATTTGACGGTTCTTCCTTTGCAGTTCTCAGATCCGGTTGTGTTCATTAAATCAGACGTTGTGAGGAAAAAAGGGGGCCTTTTTTTTTTTTCCTTTTCTTGTCTGATACCTTTTTTAGAATAAACCCTCTGTTGATAAAAGCACTAGTAGAACTCACTCTTATCTGTTTTTTTCTAGTAGAAAATACCCATATCCTCCCCATTTTATTCTTCTCCTGTGCAGAGGTATCATATGGTTGCTGCAGGCTTTAGCTGTGTGCTCAGCTGGTTGAGAGAAGCGAGGAACATGTAAATAAGAAATAAGCCTATAACAATATGTTCCTCATCCCTGAAACTCCCACCTTTTCATCTGTGGTATCCAGATATATCTACATTTTCTGGAGAGAACAGTATAGCAGATTGATGTAATTGACGAAAAAATGTCTAATTGCCAACAACATCATTAAGCAAAAAGGAATGGATGGTTCGTGGGGAATGTGCCATTCCTTTCTCAAATGACTGACTGACAATTCAGAAAGATCACTATTCAGTAATAAAGGGGTTTAATCAATAATACTGTTTAAAGTTAAATATGAACTGAAAAGCAAGGCTGCCAATTGAAGGCTTTAGTAATATCCATTTCAGTTAGAAATAGTCAGCTAAGTGTTTAGAAATCACAGCTGTATGCGCCGATCTTGTATACTTGCAGAACCATCCGATGGAATGCAAGTAGAAGTGGACATCCAGAGAGCTAACCCTTATTTTGAAGCATATGCCTGCTTATATTTGGCTTTTTAAAGCTTTTGGCCATGGACTTTTTATAACCCATGTGGAGCATAAGTGGGCTAAATTCTTTTAGCATTCATTTATTAAATACACAGCCAGATGTATTGTGGCTACATAACACAAACCAGGCTAAGCTCATTTGTGTTCCAGTACATGTAAAGTCAGCTGTTTAAGGGAACTAATTCTACAGTGATCATCCTCTTTAGGCTAGAAAGGTAGCAATTATTTAACTAACTGAGGACATAGGTCTGCCCACAAGAGTCTGCGTAGACAGGATTTGCCAGCCCGTGCCCTGAACTGACTGTTCTACTGCCATCAGTGGGGGGCTACATTCAAATTTAGAAGGCCATGAATGTTAACTTTGCTTCAGTACCCTGCTGACACAGCTCAATGGATTCCTGCAGGCCTGGGAGGGGGTTATGTCTTCTCCAGGAAACCCTGTTCCCAGATGAATGTGAAGAAAAGGTGGTGAGAGTTAAAATTCTATTTCTAGATCTACTGCTGATTTGTACTACTTTGGCAAATCATCTCTGTATTCAGGCTACAGATGTGTTTATTATAAGTCCCTGTACCATGAAATGTGATTTATATTTGTGAAACGTTTTGAGGTTTTTGGCTAAAATGTGCCGTAAAAGTGTAGAATATTTTCACAATGGATCTAATTCATTTAAGTTGGAATTCTGCTTTTATGATCCACTGTAACCCGGCAAATGGAATTACAGCAGTATCAACCTGCTGGACCACTGTGATGACTCAGGCTTAGTGTAATTCCAAGTGGATAAAACAGCAGGGACTATATCACTTTCTTGGACAGTGATGATATATGTAGTGGGATGAGATGTGTGGATATATTCAAATACTAGTTTAATGAAATTTTAATAAATGTTAAAGAGACAGAATTACAAATGTGGGTTAGTAGCTTAGCAACAATAATTTATGTTTGTGTGTTTGGCAGCATCTAATCAAAGATCAAGAGGCAGTTACAAAGGAAATGAGAGAAGAGGTGGATGCCCGTCGAAGAAAGGTGGATCTGGAAGATCATCTTGTTCAGAGATTGATGGAAATAGATAGAGAAGAAAAGCAGAAAGCTCAGACAGTAAGATGATTGGATCTTAACATGTATTTTGGGGAGTTATTATGCTAACTAGTACCAGCAGTACTACTAGTTAATAGTATTTTAATTGCCTAAGCTACTTCAAGTTAATATGAAAATACTTTCTAAAGAAATCTAATTTCTAGATACCTATATTAACAGATTATGAAGGTATGTTTAAAGTTTTGAGGTTTTCAAAAATCTGACTGAAGTGTCCAAACAGCTCTATAATGCTGACGTTCTCTGGGCCTGCCATGAATATTCATTTTTCTTTACTTCTCAGAAGTTAGAAGGCATATAAGACTCAAAAGTGCTTTTCAGAATAAGTCATCCTCCTGTTAAGGAACATGTTTTATTTGTAACCATAATAAAACAAAAGTAAGCCTCCAAGGAACTTTCAGTTGGTAGTACTTGGCAGGAGATTCAGCTGTAGAAGCTGTCTTCTAGATCACAGTAATGAATGTGTGTAGCTTGACATTAGGAATTGTTCAGATTTTCAAGCTCGGAACTCGTAACTGTACAGTTGGAAAAATAGTTGCAGCTAACCCACTGCCCATATGCTTGGCATCTGCATTTATATTTTGTCTAGAAATAAACATATGGGGCTGAATTTTTGTAAACAGCCTTCGATTTTTGGAAGCAGATGGATGTGGGTGGAAGTATTGGCATCCAGGTATCAATCTTCTGTTAATGGCACCTGTAAATCATATTAAGTCCATGCTAGGAAAGCAAAATCCCCAAAATCATGGAGAGAGTTGATGTCTCATTCCAAAAGATTAAAAAAAAAAAACAAAACAAAAAAACCCCACCACAAAACAAAAAAAAATACCCCCAGTAAGGGAAAGAATAAGAAGGATGAAGAATCATAGAATTGCCTAGGTTGGAAGGGACCTTTCAGATCATCGAGACCAACCATCAACCTAACTCTGACCAAACCACCACTAAACCATATCTCTAAGCACTCTGTCTACCCGTCTTTTAAATACCTCCAGGGATGGTGCCTCAACCATTTCCCTGGGCAGCCTGTTCTAAAGCTTGACAACCCTTTCAGTGTAAAAATTTTTCCTAATATCCAATCTAAACCTCCCCTGGTGCAACTTGAGGCTGTTTCCTCTTGTCCTATCGCCTCTTACATGGGGAAGAAGCAGAAGAAAGCCCTGATAAATGAGACAACTTGCTGTAATGAATGGGGGAGTGGCACTGCAGGTGCAGTCTCCCAGTGGGGATATCTAACAGTATCAGACATCTCCCGCATCGGAGAACACTTCAGTTCATCTTGCCTTATCTGTATGTAAGGCTGTGTATTTGAAATAGAGTAAATGGATTCCTGGTAAGAAAGATGTTTTATTAGGTGGCTGAGGAAAATTTAGCCAAAGCAGAGCAGAAACGCGTTGACACCGACTGGAGGTTGCGAGCATTGCATAAACTAAGGGGTGATGATCGGGACCGTGAGAACCGTTATGAAGAGATAGCCAAGCTCCTGCACGACAACAGGGTGAAAGAGGCTGAACTGCTGAAGGCCATGAGGGAAGCAGAAGAAAAAACGGTATTTGTGTTACTTCTTTTTCTAAGTGGGACTGGCACAAATGTAACCATCTTCTGCCTATAACGTAGAATCACAGAATGGTTTGGGTTAGAAGGGACCTTAAAGATCATCTAGTTCCAACCCCCCTGCCGTGGGCAGGGACACCTCCCACTAGACCAGGCTGCTCAAAGCCCCATCCAGCCTGGCCTTGAACACTTCCAGGGATGGGGCATCCACAGCTTCTCTGGGCAACATGGTAGAGCATAAAACTGAAAGGTATTGAAGAAATACTTCGTTAAGAATCTCCTTTCCTGTTTGACTGGAAGTCTCTGAAAGCAAATCAGCGAGGATGGTTTAGGCTTAGGAAAGCATATTCCTAATTCTGTAAATTCCTCTCTTTTTCTTTTCTTTTTCTCTGACCCAAGATTTTTACCTTTCTCCAGGTGTTTGAATGAGAAATTTTTCAAAGAGAAACATTCACTCAGCTTAATAACGTATATTTTGATTTAAGGGTGAAGTGTAATCTGTAATAATCCAGATGGTTTTAATTGTTGCTTTTTCCTTGCAACACATCTGTTGAAGACACATTTAATATCTCTGTTGCACAGTGGGAAGAAGTTATACAGAAAAAAGCTCAACTGGAAGAAGAGCAGAAGGCGGCTGCTGCTGCAGATGAACACAGGAAGCAGTTTTTAGAGGACAAAATGAATGACGCATTAGAACTGGCTGAAAAGCTGCAAAGAGAAGATGGCTGTTTCGGTGAGCATATAGATGATGCAGTTCTCCTGTGGGAATGTTGGCGTGAAGCATTCAGCAGCTGAATACAAACTCAGTGTCCAATATTAGGGATAAACTTTAGCTTAACTCCTTTACATAAGTACTTTTTGGCAGTATTCTTTCATGAAACCAATATATCAGGCCAGGCTTGGAAAGGAGTCTCAGTTTGATGTCTATCAGATGCAGCAATATAAATGGCATTTTTGGTAGGAGCACAGGTTTAGATCAGCTTAAACCAATCATAAAATCGCATCCCTTAGAAATCCTCTGTCAAATAATGTAAAGAACAGCAGACTCACTGCTAGTGAGTGACTATGCCAAGTGTTTGTTCACAGGAAAAACACATTTCTGCGCTTCCAAAATTGGCCAGTACATCCTTTTCAAATGCTGCATTTGTGTGTTTTTACAGATATTTCTCCTATTCCCCCATCTCTGCGAGGGTCACACAAGATTAGTGTTATGATTAGGTGATTATTATTGCTTTGGGCGAACTTTTTCAGACTTTGCCCTTATTTACCTAATGTTTTTAATATGGAGTAATTTGCAACTGCAAATTATTAAAGTGGGTGTCTCCTCCTAAAACTGCAAGTATGAGTAGCCATATTCCACATGATCTTAGTGGCCCATTTGTCAGAAGATTAATTATATAGGAAGAAACAGCACATGTGGAGCTGTAATTTCTTAAAATGAAATGCAGTGATGCATAGCTTTGACCCATAGAGTAGAAACATTGACTTCTAATTCTGAGCAAATTGTACTTGCCATTAGCTGGAGTGAGTGAGTGTTCCAGTTTTGCTTCCTGGAGAAAAACTGTTTCACCTCAAGCTAGAAAAATTCACTGGAAATTTAAGCACTTAATTTACAAAGAATCTTTCTCTCCATTTCCCCCAGAGAGACTGCATGATTTAAAGGCAGGACATACAGGGAGAGGGGTGGAACCCCAGCAGGTGCCAAGGTCTGGAAACGTCTGTCTGAATGATTTGTCTCCATCACAGTCATCATCACACAGTAAGTTTCTAAGTTAGGGCTCTCCTTTCTTTCACGTTTAATTTCAGAAGCGTTACTGGAACACCTCGTTGTGCGATTGAGTCATTATTAGTTGTGTAGGTGTTTATTGGATAGTAAACCAGTTTATTGTTGTATTCTGTTCCACACCTGAAAAAAAGTCTTTGCTACCAGGGGTGGCACAGGTAGGAAGTGCCTGAAGTGTGTCCTATTAAACCTCAGCCTAGTTTGGTCCCATTCTGACCTGATCATTTTACCTAGGCTTTTTTTGTCTTCAGAGTTATCACAGAATCACAGAATGGTTTGGGTTGGAAAGGACCTTAAAGATCTTCTAGTTCCAACCGCCCTGCCACGGGCAGGGACACCTCCCACTAGACCAGGCTGCTCAAAGCCCCATCCAGCCTGGCCTTGAACACTTCCAGGGATGGGGCAGCCACAGCTTCCCTGGGCAACCTGTTCCAGTGCCTCACCACCTTCATCGTAAAGAATTTATTCCTAATATCTAATCTAAATCTCCCCTCTTTCAGTTCAAAATCGTTACGCCTCATCCTATAACTACATTTCCTGATAAAGAGTCCCTCCCCATCCCTCCTGTAGGCCCCCTTCAGGTACTGGGAGGCCGCTATAAGGTCTCCCCGGAGCCTTCTCTTCTCCAGGCTGAACAACCCCAACTCTCTCAGCCTGTCTTCATAGGAGAGGGGCTCCAGCCCTCTGATGATCTTCATGGCCCTCCTCTGGACCCACTCTAACAGGTCCATGTCCATCCTGTGCTGAGGATGATTTGGGGCTGTTGAGAAGGTGTAGAACTGTCATCAAAATCTTACTGAGAGTTATAGTCAGGAATTAGTCTGGAATCGTTTCCTCTGGGCTGTCCTAGCCACTGTGGCCAGCGAAGGACAATTTAAAATCATAGGTATCTTATGTACAAAACTCTGCGCACAATGGGAAACGCATATCTATGGACCTGCCATAGTCACCCAGCAGCATCTGACCTTTTTGTAACAAAACATAGGCAGCACTCTCAAAGAACGTGCTTCTACAGGTCTTAGGGCTGTCTCGCATCCAGGGATACTAATAATGTCAGAGGTATCTGTTTGCCAATAACCATTCATAGTATTTACAGAAATCCATTAGTTGCAATATTAAGTCCGCGTTTCTTGTACTTAAGCGTCTTTAGACAGAAGAGAAGATCTGGCGTTGCAGGAGCGGGAGCTGATGGCAGAAGTCAGGCGGCTGAGACAAAAGCTGACCTCACAGGCTCGAACTAGGCATCCTCCAGCTCGGTTCCCAGCTACAAAGTGGACGCCTTGAGATGGTTTGCTCTGGACCTCAGCTGTGCTTTCAGATTATTAATCAGTGAAACCCTAAATATGTATAGTGTGATTAAGGACTAATCATAGATTGTTTATTGCAAAGGTCTTTGGAAATATTTTTATATAAAAATAAAATGCTAGCTAGAAAAATGTGTGTTGTTTGTAACCTTATTATTTTCTTGGTGACTATAGTGCTATTTTTACTTCTAAAATAAACTCATTTTTTACCATTAAGTTATTACACTTGCAGTATTTGTATGCTTTATTTGTTCTGGTGGATGATGTGACTTGAAGAAACAAACAACTGTTAAAATGTTGGTTTTGTCGGTGACGTGTAAGTGAATTCTACAAGTTGCAGCAGGGAGGTTTGCAATTAGTGACACAAATCCTTTCCATTGAGAGCCAAACACTGAAAGCACAGCCCAGAGAGGCTGTGGAGCCTCCATTGCTGGAGATCCACGTAGTTGTTACACAGTTTCATGGGAAAGAAGGGGAGAGAGAACCTAAATAAATAGGCTGTGTTTCATGCTGCTAGGCTGATTTTCACTGGCTAATGTTTTTGACCCAAGAGTAGAGCGTTGTGCAGTGTTACAGTAAAAAAGAATGAGGCAAAGTAACGTGACTCATTCTTAATTGCCACACACGGTGCTGATACAGGGGTAGACTTGGCTGTGTGAAAATACGAGGACCTGGAAGGTGTCAGAGTGGGACGGCTAGTGCTTCCCTGCGGGTTCACTCTGTCACCTGGGGCTGGGAGCAGCCTCCCCGCTTCTCGTTAAGTTACATGAAGACCTACATGCGCAGAGGTACTTGGTCATCCCCGTGGTGGCATCCTCTGCAGCTGCAACCAGAGACATGAGTGGCAACCGGGACCCACGGACATCTCACAGCAGAGCTCAGCAGAGTGCAGGGAAGAGGCGTTGTTCCTTTTCAAAAGGGATTAAAACGCAACAAGAACAGAGTAGATGAGAAAATTGTGAAAACTGCCTTTTTTCTGATGACTGCCTTGGAGTTTACATATGACTATTTCTCTATTTAAAGGGAAAGAATGAACCCACGAAGTTTTTGGCTAGCACCTTGGCCCGTCTGTGTACGCACTTACGGTTGCTGAGCACGTTACAGCTGTAAGTGCACAAACGGAGCGTCCCCAGAGGCGGGAGCCGCTGTCCTGTCCTGCCCCCGACGCCGCCTCCTCCCACCGCAGCAGCGGGACCCGTTGCCCCCTTCCCAGGCGCCGAAGCGCTGGCGGGGAGCCGGGATGCGGAGAACCCGCTGCCGCAGCGCGGTTTTGAACAACTAAACGTTGCGGAAATGATTTCCGTGAGCCCACAACCCAGGAGATGCAGGCTCTGCCCCTGGACCTGCGGCTTCATAAATCACGACGGCACCGAGAAAACCGAGGGGCGACAGCGCGGTTTTGTCGCAGGTAAAAATGCCGGGGACGGAAAAAAAACAGCTACCCGCCTTTGCCCCGTGTGAGGATCGAACTCACGACCTTCAGATTATGAGACTGACGCGCTACCTACTGCGCTAACGAGGNGCCCGCCCGCGCCCGGCGGCCTCCCGCCCGGGCAGCGCTGCCGTGGGCCCGGCCGCCGCCTCGGCCCGAGCCGCAGGAGGACGAAAGGCCGGAGGCACGGCACGGCACGGCACGGCACGGCACGGCAAGGCACGGCCCTTCCTCCGGCTCCTCTAGCAGGCTCCGTGCCCGAGGACCCCGGGGTGATCGCCTGGGGCCTTGGAGTGACCGTGTGGGACCCCGCAGTGACTGAGTGGGGCCCTGTGGAGACGGTGTGGGGCTTTGTGGTGACCATGGAGCTCCAGGGTGACCGTGTGGGACCTGACCGTGACGGTGTGGGATCCTGTGGTGGCCCCGTGGGACAAGGGAGTGACCATGTGGGACCCCAGGGTGACCATGGGGGTTCTCTGGGTTGACAGTGTGTGGCCTCATGGGTGGGTGGCCTGTGTGGGACAACCTTGGGTGGGTGGCGTGTGTGGGCCCTGCTGTGACCACGTGGGGACCAGAGTGACTGGGACGTTGAGGTGACCATGTGGGACGCTGGGTAACCGTGTGGGGACCCGAGGTGACAGCGCTGGCCCTGGCCGGGGCAGGGGGTGACGGCCCTGTTGGGCACAGGGAGGCCCCGATCGGCGTTGACAGGGCGCGATCTTGCACGCCAGGCTAATTAGGCAGCATCATTTTCAGCATAATTGCGCAGAACAGGTCAGTAGATAATTAGTGACTTTTGGCGGCGTCTGACAGCTGCGGGCGGATGTTGGGGGCGAGGGCAGGGATGGGTTAGTTTTTAAAATCACACCAGGAGCTCGGGGAGGGGCCCTGCCACCACCTCACCTCGGCCCCTGGGTGGGTGTTTCCTGCCCTCCGTGGCTCCGAGATTAAAATCTGAACCATTTCATACCCTTTTCTATTTTCATATATATATTATGTTCATGTCATCCTTATGTATAATTACTTTTTTTCCCCCCATAAGGCATCTGACATAGTCACAGACCCAGAATCTGAGAAACTACCCTGGAAAAAGTGGGCCTGTGTCATTCTGAGTGGCCCTGAAGACATCTGCGCTCCTGAGCACGTTGGTCGGAGCATCAGGACCCTTTCCCCGCTCAGACGTGTCCTCAGCAGCCCCTGCCCCTGTGCAAGAGCCCAGCCTGGCGTGTCCCCTCGATCCTGCACTCCCCTCCGGAGCTGTGGCACACCGGTGCATGGACATAGAGCTGCGCAGGGTGAGGGCAAACCCAGCCTGCGTGAGAAAACTGTGTCACACGTGCCTCCGTGTAAAAGCATGCACGCAGGTATTTATGGCGTACCTCAGGCAGGCTGCCTTCCCACCCTGCCTCTCCTCGCCCCCGCGCAGTCATTCCAGTCCGCCTGGCTCCCCGCAGGCACTGCGCCTCTCACCCCGCTGCGAACCTGCACCTCCGTCCTGCTAATGACACAGCAGCCGAGCTGCCACGGGGACAACGTGACTCCAGAAGCTGCAGCCTGGAAAAAAAAAAAAAGAAACCAACCAAACAGCCCTAAATGTGCACAATCAAGTGATGAGTGTTTGTATTTCTGATGCTTTGAGGCCAGCTCACAACCCTCCCTCCACATAATATTCAGGATGTTTGGGAAGGGGTATTTTTCTTTTAATAGGTTGGCGTAGTCACAAAGCTTTAAAGAAATAAACGAGTGAATCGTCTATGGTAATAGCAACATACTACGAACGGGGCACAGTGACGAAGTTCAAGTCTATTTTTAAGCCTGCCTGGCAGCAGGTAGGTGCAGACAAGAGTCCGTGACCCTTTCTGCTGTTCTGAAGCTATGGACATGGCTGATATCTCTGTCCCAGTTCAACGTCAGAGTTGTTTTTGCTCCCTAACGAATACCATGGGAAGACAGAGAAGCCTCAAGCTGTTTTGAAGATTGTGCAACGATGCTTGGGAGCCTACCTGCTTTTGCTTCAGTGCTTTCCTTGCTCACATTTCACAGGATGCGACAGGAAGAGAAATACAACCAAATCGGACGGCCCTGGTAATTGGACTCGAATCCTTCGTACGCCCTGGGGGTGAGGTGGGTGCCTCTCAGATAAGCAATCTAATCAGCTTTGTACTTGTGTCCCATCTGGAAACAGATTGTTGCCGAAGTACACCACCACCTGAGAAGCAAGCTTCAGGTTTTTTTTGAAGATAATTGTACCAACAAAATCAGGGAGTGTGAATTTGCCTAGAGGTAATAAGATCTCTTTTATTTTTATTCATAGTTAATTCGTTCAGCTGAGGTGATTTTACGCCAGAATGCAGTCTCCGAACAAGGACGATTGCGCTGCCTGCGCCACGCATATGCATGGTGCCTGCCCGGCAGATCGACTGCTGCGACACAGAGCCATGAGCCACTCCAGACACATGGGCAAGATAAGGAAAAGACTGGAGGATATCAAGAACCAGTCCCCGAAGGTGACAAAAGCGGATTTCAGCCACAACGAAAGCATAAGGTTGGCCACCGACGCCTTCCTGGATGGTGGGACAGACTCTTACCTCGAAACTTTAAGCAAAGAGGGTGAGGTGGATTTCCTCTCCTCGGTGGAAGCTCAGTACATCAAGGATAACGCCAGGGAGTCCTATTATGCGCAGGAGTCCCAAGCCACCGATGGGGCGGCTGCGTCAAAGCAGAACGATGCCGGGTCGCTCCCTTCAGGGACTTACTTCCCCACCATTTCTGACAGCAGTGAGCCAGCTCTGCTGCACACATGGATTACAGCGGAGAAGCCCTATTTAAAGGAAAAATCCACCGCCACTGTGTATTTCCAAACAGAGAAGAACAGCAACATTAGGGACATCATACGCCGGTACATCAACAAGACCACTCAGGTACGGGGAGAGAATTGCTGTTCCCTCTGCCCTCGGTTGTCTTCCTGCTCTTAAAAAGATCAGGTAAACGCGGTGTTTGATCTGAGCCAGCCTTGTGTATTGCAGTGTAGCTTTGCTCTAGAACGTGGCTGTAAAGAGCCTGTAGTTGAACACAGCACAGGCAGCGCTTTTCGTTTTTTTGTACTCACACCAACATCTTTCTATGTTGGTAACCAAAAAAGAAAAAAAAAAGCATTCCCTCTTCTTTTAAACTCCCATTAACCCGGTGGAGCAAATGTGCTGTAGAAAGGGTAGCTGGGCTCTGTCCCTTTTCCTGCGTCTCCAGCAGGATGATGGTTTGCTCCATTCAGACGATTGCACCAGTAATGAGAATTAAGCTAAAGCGAGCTCTGAGCCATTAGCAATTTTTCTAGGATATTTGTGGGAGTTGTGGGTGAAGGGGAGCCTGGAGAAGGACATGCGTGTCTGGTGTGCCAGCAGCCATCTCCAGAGGAAGGAAATTATTCAGAAAAAAGACCTTTCATCCCTAATAAGTTGTCAGTGTCACTAAAAATGCCACTTGGTCTCCATACAGAGACTCTGTGGTGTAACTTGGCACATGGGAAAGGTGCAGATGATACCCCTGACAACAGGCAGGTGATGGGGGGGGACAGGGAGGACAGAGAGGTGCCAGCCACAAGCCAGGCTGCCCACGTGCTGGGAAACCAGAAGCTGAGCAGCTGGAAGGGGACAAAAAGCCTGTCATGTGTGTTCTGGCAGTTCCCCTGTTTTCCTTGAAAAAAATATTTGACATTTCAGGGCTGTGTTTTACCATCATGCGGAAGTTTTCCCCTTGTATAAACCCGGTATGCCACTAGTGGTTTCACAGGGGAATGGTCACGAACAAAACCAGGCTGTAGTGCCTGCTGTCCGGCACAGGCTGCCGAGCCCACTGGAGTTACAGATTTGGATTTATTATTCTCCTGCAAGGGCCAGTGCTGGGTCTGATAACGCTGAGTGTAATGGCAGGGGAGAAAAATCCCCGTTGGCAACTGCCCTGTTTGAAGGCGACAAGTGCTCAGCACATCAGGGGAATTATAGATCAGTCATTTTAAGTTGGCGGCATCAGAAATATCCAGTAACAGAAGAAATGTCTCTGGAATAATAAAATAAGCATCAGGTAATGTACCAACCCAGGACAATTTTCTGTCTCAAGAGGATAAAACTTGTAGGGGAAATTGTGGGAAATGTAATATAAATCCATGGTTCACATGACCTTCTTAACCATCTAATTTACATTATAAGAGGGTGCTGGAGCAACACTTACTCACAGTATAAATTTGGCAACTGCTTTTTGAGTACAGTTTTCCAATGGCAGCATTTATTAATTAGTATCTCATAAGGGTCCATCCTGGACGGCCTAGTATTTGATATATCCATTAACAACTTCAACAACAGAATAAAGACTGTGTTTGTGGATGGTAGCACACTGCAAAGGATTGGCGAGTGGTACTATGGTCTTAAGACATTTGTGGAACAGGTGCAAAGAATAAAATGAAATTCAGGCAAAAGAAGCGAGAAGTACTGCAAGTAAGAGAGGAAGGACAGGTGCAGAAATACAAATTGGGAACAGCTGTTGAAAAAGGAGTACTGGAGAGAGTGGTCTGGAGCTACAGTGAGGCTGGATGCAGAATTGTGCCATTTAAAAAGACAAGGTGAGTTACCAGTAAGTGCAGATGTGAAAAACTGGATGTAATTGTGCTACTTACCTAGCACTGGCATGGCCCTTTCGGAAGCACCATGCTTTGGCAGCTGGAGGAAGGTGTGGGATCCTCACTGCTCCGTGAATAATTTGGCTTGCCTGAACAGGATGCTGGCCCCACAGGATGTGCTTGGTCTTGTAGGATTTCATCGTGGTGGCAAAGGGAAAAAGCTTGCTGGTAGGTGTGGGCACAGGCTTTGGAGTAAGATTCAGTGCAAGTTGGAAGCAATTAATAAGGCAGATCTGCAAAGATACTCTAAAGTTTGTTTTGATTGAAGATGATATCCTGTGAGCGCAATAATCAAGGGTTCGCTTTCTAGTCAACGGAGATGATCCTTTCCATGGACAATAGCAGACATCACTGAAGACCATGAGGCTGTGCCCAATGCTGAGCCTAGGGGCTAGAGTATGGAAGTGGTTTTGTATCACATTTACAGATTCCTCGATCCACACTGGCCAGAGGCTGTGAATTTAAGTACCGATTGGGGCTTTTATGCCCAGTCCTGAGGCTCTTACGCACTGTCCTGCCAGTTGTGAATGGGGAAGCGTGGATGTATGGTTAAATTGAAACAATTACTTTAGAAATCATTATTTAAAAAAAAAAAAAGAAAAAAGATGGAGCTGTTGCAGTCTGTTGCCCCACCATGAGTGGCAGAGTGAGGATTTAAAAACAGGACCGTTCCAGGCGTAAGTCATAACATAGAAAGTCATCCAGTGATTCTTGCTAAATGCATGTGACTTAGAAAAGCTAGTCAGCTGTTTGGCAAGGGCTACGGTCTCTTATTTTAGCTACATCCTTATTATTCCCCGATTAGCGCTTCAATGTATTTCCTAGTGCTGAAATCTCGCCTACAAATTTGTGGGTCATCTTGTGTTTTATGATTAAAAGAGCTTACATGAAGTGCGTATGTTGCATGTTATATTGGCTTTATATGAGCAATAAAACAACGAAGCAATGTGTCTCATCGATTTACTGATTCAGGGATGTAGGGAGAAAACCAGAAGAAATATCCACATACACCTCTGAAGATTTTTGTTTGTTGGAATATTTTTTAAAAACAAATAAATTACACTTCAGTGGCCTCACAGGCAGCCTTAAGTTATGTACATTGACTCTGCAATGCCTCTGCTTTTTTCCCCTAGGTGCTAGCTATCGTGATGGATGTGTTCACAGACACTGAGATTCTTTGTGACCTCCTGGAGGCAGCTAACAAGCGCATGGTGTTTGTCTACCTATTGCTTGATCATGGCAATATAAATCTCTTCTCAGAGATGTGTGACAAGTTGCAAATTGCTGAGGATCTCTTCAAGGTACTGTGGCTCTGTGAAGCTCTTCGCGTCCGATTCGTCTGCCTCACTGTAGGCACTCTGAGCTAGAAGCATGGTTATGCTTGACTCAGTCCACCCTATAATTAAAAGGAAGCAAGAGATTTCCAGAGGCAGAGTTAGCGCACCTACTTCCTCTCTGAAGATGCCTACATTTTCCCATGGATGTTACAGGAAGTTAAGACATTTCCATTAGATCCTTAGATGAAACTAATGCGGACCCTAAAGTCTTAAAACAGAGCTTAAGTCCCCTGGTAGAGTTGTCTAACGTAAGCATTACAGCTGCTTCTGTTTAATAACTCTGCAGCAGCCATGGTCTGCCAGCCATGGGTAGAAGGCGCACAAAACTCTTCTGCATGGCTATACCTTGGTTGCACGAGGTGGTTTCTGATAAAACATGTTAAAACTCTGTGTTAAAGGTAATGCCTCAAATTTAGCAAGCTGTTAGCTTAGTCTGCCTTCATCTCTGCCAGAGGGAACTGACCTTAAAATTAACCTCCTGGGGACCATTTCAGTTTTTGCCTGAGACACTGTAAGGCACCTCTGGCATCTTTGTGGGGATGGCTGATAACGGCAGAGGCAGCGTCCTTCTGGAACGGCAGCTGGAGAGCAGGAACGAGACCTGAGGGCATCTTACAGGCACCAGACACCCGTGTTTCGACAGCTGAATTCCACCCCAAACATATAAAAAACCTAAAATTAATAAAACATGATCATAACACTGTTTGCATGTCTGTAAACCCCCACTCCTTAGGAAGAACAAGCCTGTGCTATTTATTTTTAAGTGCTGCTACAACACACAGGGTTCGACAATGGGTGAGTCAAATCCTTGGTGCCAATCATTTATTAAGGCCTTGATTCTGCAAGGTGTGCGTACGGACAGCAGAGTCAGGTCTGGGTGTCTGGCCTGCTTCAAATGCCCTTGCTCAGGTACAAGGACAGCGCAGAGCATCGCGCGGGCCAAACTGACCTGCTTCTCCACTTGCACGTGTACTTGCATCTGATCCTCCAGGACGGCATTCGTCTGGGCTGCACCAGAAGAGAGCACGTATGTCTTTGCAGGCCCAGATGGATTGGAAGAGCAGAGGTTTTGCCCTGCTGTATTGTGCCATAGCCAACGTAAATCAAGAGAACAGCTATAGCAAATTGTTGCTGGGGTGTCAGTGGAGGTAACAGACTGCTCTCAGCTATGGACACATCTCGTACTCATTTTGGTTGGGGTCAGTTATCATCACACAGCACAGCTCCATCTGCCTGAATTTCCCTGCAGCTTTATATCCCCACTGAAACAAGTAACCCTGTGACACGTGAAAGAGCTCGGCTGGGTTTCCTCTAGCCTCAAACCTTCAAATATAACATTGGAGAGTCCACGAAAAAATCGTAACAGACATTGGGGACATGAAGAGCTAAAGGCAGTGAGCGGAAAGGGCCCTTTCCTTCTGATTTTTAATTTTTTTTAAATGTAATTCACTGTGTTCTTTTTTTCTTTTTTCTTTACAGAATATTTCAGTCCGCAGTGTTACTGGAGAGGTTTACTGTGCCAAATCAGGCAGGAAATTTTCAGGACAAATACAAGAAAAATTTCTTATCTCTGACTGGAGATACGTGCTCTCTGGATCTTACAGGTGAGATAAGCCATTGCAGTGCATGTCTAGGTGCTCTTCTGTGATTTTTTAATACCGCTTCACAAAAAAGTGCCATGGAAATTTTCGTAGTGGTGAGAAGGTTTTTTTGAACAAAAACCCCTCATGTTTTCAAACATGTGTCATTTTTCAATGATCCATTTAACTTCCTTTGAAGTTGATGTTAGTTCTTTATGGAGCGTGATATTTAATTTAAATGTCCAGAAACTAATGTAAACAACTTTGCTGGTGCAGCGTCGGCGCAGAACTAGGAGTGTGTATAGCTTAATATTATGCTTTCCTCATTGTTTGGGTCCTCAGATGCTGTGATCATGAGACATGATACATTTCCATCTCCCTCGGGATCCCTTAATGTATCATATGTCACTCAGCTTATCTGAGGATTTGTTCTCCATATGACAAGTTTAGTGATTAAAGGTAAAACAGAAATACTTCAGAGACTTACTGTTTTTTCTTGTGTTTCATTAGCAGCTAGGCTGTATGTGTCTATGCAAATGTTGTACCTTCCCTTTTTCTTTTTTCCCCTTTTTTTTGTTTTGTGAGCTGAGTCTGTAACTCTCCACTTTTGTGCTGCTGTAATTATTGCAGGTACAGCATCTTAACAACTGGGCTTTTAATTAAGATCCAAGATCCTCCAGTCAGGGAATTTCAGGAGACTCTAAGCTTGCATCAAATAAATAAAGTTCCTAAGCCTCATGGCTACATAGATAAGCTTCACAACTGACCGAATGTATCCAAGAAATCCAGATACAAAAAGACAAGAGGTGATTATTTAATTAAAAGGATAAGATTGTTTTCCTTAATCCCAGTTTATGATTTGGAAGCTTAAATGCCTCTAGTCCGATAAAGCTGTGCCACCAGGAAGATGACATAACTGTAGTAATGACAGCAAAGGTGAATGTGTGGTGTCAGCATTGGCTGCAGGAGCTCAGCCATGCACAGAGGCGGGCATCCAGTTTTCATTCCATTTCCAAATGAACCATCAGACAAAAATGAGTGAACTCTCAGTGGCTTTTTTTTTATTGGCTGCTCTGTGGTTTTCTCGTTCTTTCAGGGTTTTTTTAATCCCTCACCAAAGATGTTTGGAAATACAACAGCGCATTTCTAGAGAGAGTAGAAGTGAAGGATGCGTGGGAGAAGAGGGACAGAACAAGATCTGTTTTCTTTAGCCAAGAAGCTTCCTTTTGGCTTCTCTTTTCAATCCTAAAAAAAAAAACCAAAGAAAAATCCTCCAGGTCCTGTGCAGAGTCACTTTTGTCATTCTCTACTACTGTTGCAATATCTTCTAACCTCAAGAGCCTTGTCAACCTGCAGTATTCCCCATCCAGCAAGCACGCAGAGAGGGTGGTGAGGAGCGAATCTATACACTATTTAACTTCAGCATGCTCAGCACCAGTTTGCAGATTCACATGGGTTATATCTGGCTATCACTATGTGGCCTCTCTGTAGGCTTGCTAGCTCTCACTTTATTAATCTGAAAGTTTTGTTATCCCTAAACCTTATCCACCAACCTCTGCAGGTATAAACAAGAAGGATGTTGAGTGAAATAGACTCCAAGTCTTCTGCAATGCATTTGTTGGAAATCAAATGGGAATAGATCTTAAGACTAATACAAAAGATCTTAAAACTAATACAATAGCAAATTTCACCTAAGTGCTGTGCTCTGCATGACTTTGTAATAGCTCGGGGGTGAACGGGATGAGGAAATAAAATAGCCCTTCAGGACATACTGCTCTAAAAGGGACCCTGGCTCACTATTTCTACCCAGAGTGTTTGGGGACAAAATATATTTGCCTAATGGACAATGAAGAGGACTGAATCTGGCAACTAGTTAGAGGCAAAGGAACCACCACTGAGTCTGTGGCATCTCCTGCTCTGGAGTGGTTTTTAAAACCACGTTAAAAAGCCATTGCTTGGGTCAGTGTGGATAAACGTGGTCCTGCTGCACAGGGCAGAGCGGAGCTGAGAAGCTTCTGAAGCCTGTTCCAGCCATGTGTCTGCGCAAGTGCAGGCATGAGGAAGTGTTTTAAGTTACAGCTTTCCTCTCGATTTTTATTGGCAATGTCTGTGGTGTGGGGTTAGGATGCGGTATTTCTTTTTGCTGTCTCTGTGTTACTCTACCCCATCATATGATAACTATGTTATTCCTTTTTTTTAAAAGTGAATCTGAAATTAGATAGTGAGTGAACTCTGTGCTCCTAAAGAAGGCAAAATGAAAACAGCAGAAATCATGGACCTTGATCATCAGGGGCAGCTGAGAACCTCCCTGGCTGCCATTCTGAAAGCCACCGGCCTTTTCAGAGCCAGTATCTAACATGTAACGCTGGGGTGCTTTGCTGAGAGCATCGGTTCAGGTGGGGCAGGTTTCTCATACAGAGGTCATCCCACCAGCAGGCAACACGAATGCATAGGTTAATTCAAACCTGAGCTCAGCTGAAAAACCCAGTCCTTCATTTCGGATTAAGTGTGTGTAATGCTGCGTGTTACTGTCGTGCTGTAAACAGGAGGGACGAGAGCATCCCTAATGAACTGCAGCTGCAGTAATGCAGAGGGTACACTCAGAATAAAACAAGTTCAGTGCGAATGAAGACTGGACAGGAGAGGTGGGTTTTGATTCAGACAATCATAAATGAGAGGATCCAGAACAGGACATAGGTTTTGGGACAAAGCCCTGGAAAGGCGGCTGAGAAGTATCTATTAATGACTGAACCCGTGATACAGCTTTGGCCCTAAGCTCAGCAGTAATTCCTTGTGCTTTCTCTTCTTTCTGATGTGCTTCGCTCAAAGAAGCTTGGTAGAAAAATGGTCCTTCTGGGGAGACAGTGACAGTAACAGACTTCTCTGAGCCTTTCCCAAAAGAGGACTTGGAATTGTAAACTAAGGAGCAGGTAATGAAAGCCTGTTAAGTCTTTGCCAGTTTCTGCTTTGTTCTTCAGCAAAGCACGCAGGATGTAAATTGCTGCGACTCACTCCATGAAGTCCACAAACGTTTGTCTAAAATCATGCAAGGTCTCACCTTCTTACTTTACAGCTGACCCATCTGCCATCAGTCCATGCACAATCTTTGGGCTGTTAATTGGATCCAACTTCCTCTGCTTACAAGGGTTACAGATAAGATCGATGAGCCACAAACGAGTATCTGTCAGTCAGGTACTCCAGGAAGTTACATATGGGAGTAAATGGTCAAAATTGGATGCAACAGTTTTTTCCTCTGATTTTTTGGGTTTTTTTTAAAAGCCATTTATAAGCATACTTGATTTTTATTTCTCTCTCAATTTTCTTTTATAAACTAGATATATCTCTAGCACATGAAGTCTAAACCTGCCACTCCAAACCTCATCCCCTTCCGTGAATTTGTTACCATCAGCGTAAATATCCCAGACTAATTGTGTGTGGTTTTGTATTTGTTCCTGGCTTATTATCTCCTTAAGAGTTAGACGAAGGACATGGAAAGGTTTAGAGAGCGGTTCTTAGAGAATAAAGGCAATGTTGAGCGAGCACAGCAGATGTTACCCGCACAGCAGGGAGTGGGCTTGCTGTGCTGTTTACCTCGGCTCCCAAGGTTTTGTCCATATTTAGAATGATTTGAACAAAGTGGGTGAGAAGTTCCTGTATTGTAGTAACGTACTGTATGTTTTCAGGTCCAACCATAAAATGTACAGTAAATATTGTAGGGTTACCCAGTGGCATTGAACTAGTGATTTCTTCGCTCCTCCCCTTGCTCCTGAAGCAGCAGTATAAAACCACTGTATGTCCCAAACCCAGCCCTCTTTAGGAATGCTCCGAATGGGCAGATGTACATCGTCTGTCTTTATCCCCTTAGCACCAGCCCAGGCTGTCAGTCCCGCTGAGTTTCACAGGAGCTTTGTCAAAACATGACAAGAACAAGATTTAAAGTGCGCACACCTACAGCCAAATCTGGCTTTCAGCAATCCTTGTGCAAATCCAGCGTAGCTAATAAAGTCACGCAGGAATAACCAGGGCAGAGTTTTGCCAACACAGAATAACCTCGGGTTCAAATCCGCGGCTGCTCTCTATCCTCTGCTGCACAGCTCGAGCCCTGGTCAGCTCAGGAAGTAATTACATTTCACTCTCTCAACAACGCTTGTTTTATTGATGCTGCTGCTGCTGCGCAAACAAGGCAGCCTGCACAGCACAATCAAGCCGGCTTGTGGTTTTGAAAAAAAGCACAAATTTATGTTTGCCAAGTGGATTAGGGAAGTACATAAAAGAAAAATCATTTAGAAGCTATGGGGTATCCTAAGGTGTGTCTCTGGACTAACAGAATGAAAACTATTGCAGTGTTTCTCCTTTACTTTATAGCAAAGTATTATATTCCAATAATACTTTTATTTTTGGAAAGGCTGTATAAAATATTTATAATTTCATTTTCTCTGTAGTGAAGAAAATAAGCATTTGTCAGGTGCGGCGGTTTGTTTCGTGGGCTTGGGATGTGACAGGGAGGTTGGGTTTTTTTGTGTTTCTCTTGACCAATGCAGAAAAATGCATCGGTCAAATGCAAAATGAAAATAAAGGATGGTTATTTCTCACTAGTCTTTCTAATGTCAGTTTTGGGTGGGTGAGAGTTACCAACTGCCACGGCATTCTGCAGGGAAGGTACAATTCATGTGCGTGCAGACAAGACGTGGTAAGACCTGAATTGAAGCATTGTGCATGGAAGAGAGGTACCCAAAAGAGGGGTCTAAACTCCTCTCCATGGAACAGGCACCCAAACCTTGGGTATTGTATTTGACATTTCGTCCTGCAGGGGATCTGGATCACCACTCCCTTTAGGAGGTTGTATAACTTCACAAGGTTTTCTTGAAGGTTTTAGAGGCAGCTGCAATAACAAAGCTTGATCCAAGTCAAAGAGCACTGATGTGAACTGACCTGAAATTCAACTGCGACGCCATCTTCATCCTGTGTTTAGACAAGAAGCTCCAGCAGTAAAACACATTTGCCTTTCGCACCAGCCCTGCGGGGTTCTCCAGTTCCTAATGGCTGACATTAGCGCTAACCCTCACCTTGTTTCTCCTTCCAGCTTCACATGGCTATGCGGCCAGGTTCACCGCAACCTCCTCTCCAAGTTCACGGGTCAAGTTGTGGAGCTGTTTGATGAGGAGTTCCGACACCTTTACGCGCTCTCCAAGCCTGTGAGGGGACCGAAGTCTCCACCGCGCACCATGCCCTTCCTGTTCAGCAAGAGCTGGGCCCCCCAGCGCAGCCTCCCTGACAGCAACGAGGAAAGCGCTAACACTCTTTCCGATCCCTTCAGCAGCCTCTCGGCTGGCAGCAACCACCAGAGCAAGCAAACCCCAAGAACTCTCATCTTCAGTGGCAACTTCACCCCCCAGTCACCTCTCCATAGAGTTAATTCCTTCCACAGCTATGTCTCATTCACACCCCCACCACCACAGAAGGCCATCCAGGCTAACTACTATCAGCCACACTACGTGGCCGATAACTCCGCGGTTCTGTATAACAACATGAACGTGTACAGGCCTATAAGACTTAGACAAGAGGAACCAAACAGGACGGGGTTAAGCTCACCCTGGCGATGCCTCCACAAAGCTAACCTGTTTGCATAATAACCACCTTGTTTTGAATTGCGAGTAAACGTAGTGAGGACCTGTTTAGCAATCGCTCGTGTACTGATGAATATAGAAATTCTGTATAATACGAAATGAGGATGATTTCAAGCCTCTTGTTTTGTTTTGCTGCTTATGGATGCTTCGTTTCCCTAATTAAAAAGCCAAGCCTGCTAACATGTAAGCCTTGGGTGCATCACAATCCCAGGAAGAACACGTCTAAATGATGCTGCTCACAGTGCAACACCGCTGCTGCCTGTCACCTGCCCTTGGTAGCGTATTTCTGTAGCAGTAGATTTAGGTGATTAACTGTTTTTCATACGGCTGAGCACCCGAAAGTGGTGTAAGTCACAGTTTATCACTATGCATTTTATGCACTTGCATTAGGAGATTGAAGGCTGCTACTTATTTGCCAAACGGAGGCGATGCTGGCAGCAGCCATCTACCTTTGTGCCGTCATCGCACCTTCATCTTGATTTAGGAGGACTCCTTTAGGGCTGCCGGGGAAGCACAGGCTCTGCCACCGCACGGTCTCTGAGCCGTCTGCTTGAGGTGCACGGCGAGGACGTCTGGGCACAAGATTTCTAGGAAGGGGCCTGCTAACATGGACCCAGACCGACAACTGAGGTTACGGAGGACATCCTGCAGCCACCATATGCTCCCTTCCATTCGTTAGCGACACGGGTGCGTTCCAGCACACTTCGTTACCCACCTCCAATCCCACCAGGTCAGAGCAATTTTCCTTATTGCAGAGCAGCTGAGCAGATTCAGACTGGAAAATGAAGCTGAATAAAGAAGCAAAGTCCTACCAGTAACACACCAGGACTGAGTTCCAATCGTGTAATAGCACGTGGATCTCAGAAAACCTCTCAGTGGTCATTTGATTGAACGTTATGTTAGAGATAACGATGCTTTCATTCAGAGTTCTTCAAGGTTTCTAATTTAATTTTTAAAGGGAAACTGGGTGTCTGTAGTGCCCATTGAACACAGTTACAGAGGGAGTTACGGAGGTTCAGCAGCTTGAAGCAAAACAGAAAAACTTTTTGCCAAATAATCCATGAAAACAAAGGAAGCTTCTGTAAGTAAAAGGCAAATAATAGTAAGAAAATTCATGAAACAAAGGATTTCCATCCAAATCCCAAAGTTACTAGATGCCAAACATCTATTGGTGTATTAGTAGATTATTTTTTACACCTGCTTTATATCGTCTTTCATCGGACTCCAACAGAAAACAGAAACTGAAACACACTTGCACGTCTGGCCCATTTTGCCTGACTTCTCACCTGCTCAAAAAGGAATACAATTTAATTATTTTGGCCTGTGGATGATGAAAATTGTATGCAGCAGCAAGATCTCAGCTGAGGAAAGTTTCTCATCCTTGGAAGAGCAATCATTTTGAACGTATACCGGTACAGAACGTTATGAAAAGTGGTAGGATGGCCACATCCTGCTCTAGCTTCAGTGCGGACATTTTTACCTGTGGTACCAAATTTTGGAGTCCAGAATAACAATACCCTATTGCATATAATTGTAAATTCTGTACATAGCAACATTTTTCGGATTCCTTGGGAAGAAGGGAAAGTTGATTTTCATTCCTATGACAATTCTGCTTAATTATCTAAATATGGCAACCATACAAATAAAAGAGAAGATTTTCATTAAAATCCCTTTGAGAATCATTTCGTTTCTTCATATTCTCCTGACTTGTGCACCTTATTCTTTTCGCTTCTAAAAGCTAAATGAGTTCCATCCAGTCAGAGTCCAGGGGAAGAGGAAACAAATTTTGTTTCTTCTGAAATCAACAGGAAGAGAATTAAACATAGGTGTTCCCCCAGCCTAATTAAGATTTTCCTTCTAAATTTGGTTCAGTTCCCTGATCCCGTTGTGGCCCAACTGGGGGTGGCGTAGAGAGGGATATGGGGAGAAGTTTGTAGACCACTACCTCTGAAGCCTTCATTTCCTCAGGCCATGACCCATGGAGTCCATGAAGGAGCTCTTCTCATGTCTGTGGGGCAAGATAGTTTGCCTGCAGAAGTTTTGGAGAACACGGCTAACGAAATGTAGGTAAGGGACAAGCTAATAACCCAAAGGAGCAGCGTGAGTAAAGAAGAGCTGACTTCAGCCCTGGATCAGGGAAAGAGCTTGGGCTAGTTCAGGCAACAGCTGAACTTGAACATGAAATGAATGGAATTTCAGTTTTGATGGAAAACAATGAGAGTTTACAATTTCAGCAATGAGTTAGGCCAAAAATGCTAACAGGCTGCCCCGAGCTTGATGACTCAGTGAGGAGGGAGATGTGTGGTTGGAGGCAGCTGCAGAAGCTGCCTGTCAGGAAGGTGGTGGCAGGACGCTGACGTCCTTCGTCCGTCTGCTGCAAGAGAAGGGCTGGAATGAACACGGCTGCCATGCAGTGCACCCTCAGCAAGTCTGCGGATGACATCAAGCTGAGGGTGCAGGTGATTCACTTGAGGGAAGGGGTGACATCCAGAGGGACCTGGACAGGCTGGAGGCCCATGTGAACACCATGAAGTTCAACGAGGCAAGTGCAGGGTCCTGCACCTGCGTTGGGGCAACCCCCAGTGTCAACACAGGCTGGGGGATGAAGGGATTGAGAGCAGCCCGGCAGAGAAGCGCTTGGGGGCACTGGTGGATGGAAAGCTGGGCACGAGCCAGCAATGTGCCCTCATGGCCCAGAAAGCCAACCATATCCTGGGCTGCATCAAAAGCAGCGTGGCCAGCAGGTGGAGGGAGGTGATCCTGCCCCTCTGCTCCGCTCTGCTGAGACCCCACCTGGAGCATTGCGTCCAGCTCTGGGGACGCACCCTGTAAAGGCCCCACATTGCTCCCCAGGGGCCCCATCTTCAAACCCAGCTGGAAGCTGCAGAGCACAAACCGAAAGTCATGAGAGACGTGGCAGAAAGTGCTGAGAGAGAAGTAAAAAGGGGGCATGGAGCAGCCAGGGAACTCTTTTGAGCCCGGGTGAGCGACCGGTTCCAGAGCCCCTCGCAGTCACCTTGGGCAGAGGACAGTCCTGGGTCCTGCCTTGTCTCAGAGGAGGACCTCGCAAGTCAGGCAGAAGAACCGGTGGCAAACAGTCCCTTGTCCTGCAGGCTTTGGTGTAACAGCCGGGAAAGCTTGGAGCATTCATAGCTCCATACAGCTACTGTCCTTCTGATGGCCCCCGGGAGCAGCCTGAACCAGAGGCTCCTCTGGCCGCTGGACAGGATGGTTATGTCTTTGGACGGGTGGGTGAAGATGGTTGGTCTGTGGGAGAGCTGCCGGGTGGCACAAGAGGATCCATCCCCTTATTTTGCCAAAGAAGATTCAGATGACAACCTGGAAAACAAGAACTGGGACGTATTTTCAGTCTCTCATCTATTTTGGAGGAAGATGAAGAGGACCTATATGTGGGTGATGGGGGCTAAAAAGCATAAATAAGTGTAGCCTATACAAACCTCCAGAATATCTTCAGAAGTGAATTTGTACTTAAAAGGTGGGGGTTTTTTTTAGACTTTCAGATTTTTGTGTAAAGGGGCGGACCTCTGGAGGGCAGCAGGGGCCTGCAACAGGCCTCAGCAGAGCCCGGATGAGGCCCCAGGGCACCCTGGAGGGTAATTTGTGCCCCTGCAGAGCCTGGAGAAGGCCCCTGGGCACTCTGGAGGGCAATTCGGTCCCCACATGGGCCCCGCAGAGCCCAGCAAAGGGCCCTGGGGCTTTCCAGAGGGCAACTCGGCCATGTTGGAGCAGCACTGCTGCTGGCAGCGACGGGGACCCTCCGTCGCTGGTTGCTGTGCGATGTCCTCCCCATGGGGAGCAGAGAGAAGCAAAACAGTGAGTGGCATCGCCCAAGGGACCACGGCACAGGCACGGCTCCCGCGCCAGCAAGGGATGTTCGTGGGGCACCTCCATCCCTCGGCTGCCCCCGCGTTCGCTCCCTGGCCGTGAGCCGAGTGAAAAGGCTGGGCTTGGCCAGGCCTTTCCAGAGTGTCCCCGCTTCCCTTCCCCAGCCCGAACCGGCCCTGCAGGTCTTCTGGCTCAGAGATGCTTCTGCTGGTGTCCTGCCAGCGCTGCCCATTAACGCACTTCGGAGCGTGAAGCCTGATGCCAACCCGTCTGAGGGCTAAAGGAGCACACTGTGCGTGTGCGTGCAATTGCTGCTCACACACAAACACCCAGGGGAGCATCAAGGTGCACTCAAGGACAACCCCTGTGCTTGCTGCTTGTGCTCCTTGGGAGCATTTCAGTGACTTCTTCTTCCACAGGCTGATTTGTTTTTTTCCTAAAAAGAGAGCACCCCAGTCTGCCCCTGTCGCTCCTCCTAGAAAATGAAGAGCACCCAGATGTTTCTCCTCCCTGTGCGGCCCCCTTCCATGAGCCTCGCTAGCCCTGCCAGCCGCACCTCCATCCCTGGGGAGGTGATCATAGAATCATAGAATTGCCTAGGTTGGAAGGGACCTTTCAGATCATCAAGTCCAACCATCAACCTAACTCTGACAAATCCATCACTAAACCATGTCCCTCAGCACCACGGCGACCCGTCTTCTAAATACCTCCAGGGAGGGCGATTCCACCACTTCCCCGGGCAGCCTGTTCCAATCCTTTACAACCCTTTCAGTGTAAAAATTTTTCCAAATACCCAGTCTGAACCTCCCCTGGTGCAACTTGATGCCATTTCTTCCTGTCCTATTGCTTATTACTTGGGAGAAAAGACCAATCCCCACCTGGCTGCACCCTCCTTTCAGGTAGCTGTAGAGAGCGATAAGGTCTCCCCTCAGCCTCCTTTTCTCCAGGCTGAACAACCCCAGCTCCCTCAGCCGCTCCTCATAAGACTTGTTCTCCAGACCCCTCACCAGCTTCGTTGCCCTTCTCTGGACTCGCTCCAGAATCTCAATGTCTTTCCTGTAGTGAGGGGCCCAAAACAGATCCTGGAAACAACTTCCAACTTGTCCTGTGAAGGACAAGCAGGTGATGGGGAGCAGTCGGCAGGGATTTACCGTATGAGGCAATCCTGCCTGACGCCCCATCAGGGATGAGGCAGGAAGGACTCACAGCAGCTCACCCACAGCAAACGAGCCTCCCAGGGGCCAGTGCTCAGAGGGTGTCCCCTCCCGACCTCCAGCTGGTCACTCATCCCGACGGAGAACTACACTTCAAGCTTTACCGAGTCCTGAAACACTGACAGTTTTCTTCTGGTTTCGCAGAATTTCTGCCAGCAGCAAACGCCGTTTTACCTTAGCTATTGACGCCCCCATGGCTGATGCTGCCCCTGGATTTTACTACCTTCCCAGGGAATGTGGATCCCGCAAGGACAATCGGGTGACCTCACCCAGTACCGGTGGTGTCATACGCCACCACCACGCTCAACAGGTCGGGAACCTGCAGAGTTGCACCCAGGTAGCCAAATTGTTACCAAAACGGATTTGCTTGCATTTTGCTTATCTTCTGGTTTGCGTGTTGGTACTGGGATGAAGGCAGAAGCAGGCACTACCCAAAACCCCTCTGTGATTGCCAGCCATAAAGGTGGCTCTCGGCTGGCGTTACAACCCTCGATTCCTTATACGCAATCTGAAGATTATTCACACACTCATTTTTACAATGACATCACCCGCTGATGGCAAGTAGAGAATAAATGTTTTTTTTTTTGTTTTTCTTTGCTTTCACACGCGGCCTTTGCTTTTTCTTCATTAAACTGCCTTTATCTCAACCCAGAAGTCCTCTTTTTTTTTTCCCATCTTATTTCCTCCTTCCCTGTCATGCTGGAGGGGGGGGAGTGACCGAGCAGGCGGGTGGGCACCTGGCAGCCAGCCAACGTCAACCCACCACACAGTGACAGGACAAGTGGCAATGGTTTTAAACTGAAAGAGGGTAGGTTTAAATTGGACATAAGGAAGACGTTAATTACGATGCGGGTGGTGAGACACTGAAACAGGTTTCCCAGAGAAGCTGTGGATGCCCCATTATTGGCAGAGGTCAAGGTCAGGTTGGACGGGGCTTTGAGCAACCTGATCTAGTCCCTGCCCATGGCAGGGGGGCTGGACTAGATGATCTTTGAAGGTGCCTTCCAACCCAAACCATTCTATGGTTCTGTGATGGAGAAACCTGTGTTCGTGTCGCTAGTTACGGCACTAACATGTTCCCTCACCTCAAAACCAGTGGTATTCAAACACTCGTTAGCAAGACACGCAATTAGATTGTGTTTGTACACAGCGATCATTTCAGAAGCATCAGAACCTGGGTCAGAGGGTCCTTTACAAAGCGTCTGTAACACGAGCAAGTGTTAAAATAACAAAATCAAACCTTAGTAACTGTTAATGTATTCTCATTTGCAGTTTGCAATATTAAAATTTGCTATTTAACTCAGCGTGGAGTGCTGGCGCATGTACTAATACCAATAATAATATCATAAGAGCCAAAACATGAAGAAATCTATTACAGGCAGATGTAGAATTATGCAGGACGTAGAAACAACGATGAGGCATTCAAATGCAAGATGGAAACGCAAAGCCCCTCGTGAGATATGATCAGAAACAGAAAACTGGAGTTAGAAGTGGGCACGCCAAAAAAGCGAGGAGCAGGCCAAAAAAGGAGGAACTGAAGTAGCTGAGATGAGAGACAGCCAGGCACAAGTGGGACAAAGGAATATTTCATAGTCCCGGCGCAATAAACACCGGTTATTTGGAACAGTAACTATGCGACATGTTCAGAACAACATTCATGTTGTTTTCTTTGCAGTAGTTAAAAACAACATTTTTGCTTTATTGTTATGTTTGAGAAAAGACTGTTCTTAAGAACTGCCACTTGCCTTCCGCTCCCGGAGCCGGGGGGAGGTAACCATTGTGTTCCCAGTCTGAGAAACAACCTCAAGTCAAACAATCTGCACGCACACAAAAAAAAGGTTCCAAATCACCTTGGCTAGCCGCTGCGTATTTTGGACATCTCAGTCACAAAATGACAACATTTGGCAAGTATTTCATTTGCTGCTAACGCAGCTCCAATGCTATTTCCACCTTCTAAACGGTGGAGCCAAATCATTTGGCGAGTTCCCATTAAATATCTATACAGACCTGGTTCCACAAAAGCCGTGTTCTGGTGTCCTAACTACTGAACCTACTCCAGAGCTGTGGCTAAAACAATTAGCGCCTTTTTATGTGGCTATTCATGACCTTATGTTTAAGAAGAAACTGGGAGAAGTCCCTGTTCTAATTTTTTGCTGACATATTTGGCATTAAGCTTTCCATGTTTGCTATGTCTTTGCTGTAAGACATTCTACTGTTGATGCCAACATCGTAATTAATTTACAGCATGTTATGGACAGTCTCTACTGAAAGCTTATGACACCAGTTAGTCTTAAAAGCATCCCCAGCCCTTCAGGCGGGCTTCGCTGCCATCCGAACACAGCGCTCTACACACGCACACAAAAATTTCCACCTAGCAAAGCACACGCATGACTAAACCAAATATTCTGTAATACATTATGAGTGCATCAATGCTTACCCAGGCGTACTTGCCAAGTCATCGTCTTTCGTAACAAGCTGACCAGGATGTGGTTTAATCGCATTAAGTCACCAAACTATCAAAGATAATTTGACATGGCTGAAGGCGATATTCCGTTTTTCCGGAGAGGTTTCACAGTCAACTTAGCAGAGGGCTATACCATACCAAGGCTTAGTGACACGTTCCCCTAACCAGTATCTTAAAGTAGCAGATACAAAATGCGTTCACACATGGCGAATTACTATTCAATTGTGAGTTATTTAAAGTTTCAGCGCTCTGTAGTGCTTCAGAAAAGAAAACACAGGAAAACATAAAGAAACGCCACAGCAGATTATGACAAAGAGATACTTGGTTTTTAAACTATATCCATTAAAGAACATTTTTACAAAAAGCTACAAAGGATTTACTTCTCACAGTTTAAGAGAAGATGGGGGGAGAGGACACCTCGTTTGCCTCAAATGTCAATTATTTCAAGCAAAAGAAACTACAGGATAATCTCTGCCTTTTTCTGTAGAAGCCCCAAGCACGTAGCATCGATGCTTCAGAAAGTACGGCAAAGTAGTGTCGTTATCAGCTGAAAGCATAACATAAGGAGCTGTACGATGCAGAAACAACACTGCCACTTTTCACAGCAAAGATCTTCTTCCTTGCGGGGCTTTACAAAGGATATAATCTGACTAAACACTCTTCAGTACGTATAAACAACGTTGACAGTTTTTCTCCTCCCTCGTCTAAGCACACTGAAGACAAGGCTGTAGCTACTTCTACGCCTGCAAAAAACACTTAACTTTGAAGAAAGAAAATCTCCTTCCAGTTCTAGGTTAAAATATTTACTGTTTAGATTTCTTTTCTAAGACATATGGAATTCTTCTTATTGACAAATTCTCAGCATAAATATATTTAAGACTTCTAGCTATCCAGCTCTGAAATCACTATAATGTCAATTAATCGAGAAATATTTAAAAAATATGAATTAATAAAATGGCTAATTCCACGGCTCTAAATGCAATAACATAGAATTTGATACCAAGAAACTTGCAAAACCAAACATCATAAAGGAAGCTTTCCATCCCACCGGCATCGCAGGCCCCAAAAAATCGCAGGCGCTTCAAGCACAACACGGTCAGGTTTATAATGGAAAGCTATCTCTGAATGCTTGATTTTATACTGGATTCTTTATTACTTTAAATGCAAACAAATCAGTGAAGAAAATGATGAGATGTTAAAGAGTTTAAATGCAGAGATTTATGTGTATTCTTAAAAGACATACAACAAGAATTCTTAAAAAATGTAATATGAACTTTATTGCATATATCATTTCATAATCATTTGGCGATATGAGAATAAATACAACAAAACCTTTAAGTTACCGAAGGTGGGAGATATATATCTGAATAGAATTGTCTGTCAAAGTGACATAAATCATCTTGGAGATTACCGAACCATTTGATTTCAAATTCTGTGGCTGATGCAGTTACCAATGATGACAGCGCTGAAGGGCCTATGCATTTTACTTCACCCTGAAATTCCTCTTTTAGTTTTTCTGGTATAAGATCCTGCCCCATAACCTGCAAACAGAGTAAGAAAGAAGATGGGAAACAAGAAAATAACTTGCAGAGAAAACAGCAAATATGACATTAATAACAGAGCTTTACAGAAAAGCCCTTGACACGTGAACCACAGGCCATCCAGGAGAAGTTTCCAAGTCACGATCAAGCTGTCTGCCCGTCGCATTCTGCAATACGCAGGGAGAACCGAGAGCCCAAGCTTCACAGCTGCACAACCCCACCCAGCCTCTGGCTGCGCTTGTAGCGGGAGATTTTTATGCTCTGAGCAGCATCGGAAATCTCAGCGCAAGTTCTGCGTTCACTGCTCACCTTGCAGCAGCACCAACACTCTGATCTCCTCCTGGGGGGTGTTGGAACACGGGAAGCAAGGAGAGAAGTTTCTCTTCCCAACGTTTTCAAAACCTGAGATAATCTGCATGCTACTGCCCTCTTACGGATGAAATCCCACTAGACTGCCCGCCAACCCGGCAATGGCTTGCCTTTCGCTAACTTAAAGCTGTAGTACTGACAGCAAAGTTAGAATCTCGCTGGCTTCCTTTTGTTCCTTAAGACAAAAGTCAGAAACTCTATAAATAGCACTAAAAATTTTTAATCTCTATGAATAAATGCATGCAATATTACTCTCCTCCTTTGTATTTCTTTAAAATTAAACTAAACTAAAACAGTACATCAAAACAGAATGAAGAAAACATGTAAAAGGATGTTTCTGGCTTTTTCTGAAAATGTTTAATATTTTTTCTGGTAGTGTTTAAAACTGCTGTGGCCACCAAAGTAATCTCCACTTCCATTTAATGCTTGTGATTCACTTTGTAGCATCTAAAATTCCTGAGATAAAATCTGCATCCCAGGAAACGTACAGCAATGACGCACCTGTACATACAAGATCTATGAGAAACTTAACAACCCTGAACATTCCTGGAAGGAGAATCTCAGCAGAACAGAGATACACCCGCATGACACAAGCCAGCGCTGTATAGGCATCACTGTCAGTTCCGGGTATCACACCACCAGCTAATTTACCTTGCTTCCTGACACAGTTAATTAGCTGAGGGGAGCGTCACACTTACAGCACTTTGTGCCTGAACTGGCTCAGGTGCCTCGACCAGCCTACGTCTAGCTGAGAACTTGCACATGATGAAACCTCCCCTTACCTTGGTCATCAACAGCAAGGAGTTTTCATTGAAACCAAGTTGTGCCACTTTGTCATGAACTTCTTTCTGACCTTTTACGTTACTCTCTAGCGCAAAGGACGACTGTTGCAACTGGGTAAGCTGAAGTAAAAGCCTGAAATGGAAAAGGCAGTTAAAAAAAAGGCACAGCTGGCAAAAGAGTAAGTCAGCAAACCTAAACCCAACCAAAATATAATATTTTAAAACAGCTCTTCTTCCGGACTTTTGCCAACTGCAAAAAATGCAACAAAATGGATACACCCCCATCAACCTACTACGAGTATGGTATATCCGTGCTACGACAGAAGTCCTGAGAATTACTTTTGAATAAACAACATGCCAAGTACCTCTGGTTGCTCTGCACAAACGTTTTTCTCCCTGTGTATTTGTCACCCAATTTAAAAGCGAAGCTCCAATTTGCTAGCATTAACTGCAGTACCTCGGGTGTCCCACAGCCTTAGTAAGACCGAACAAGACAGCAGCGCATTTTTACCTTTGGCAGTGATTATCTTTGTAACCTTAAAAGCTAGATATTTGGGGGTTTTAGACAAATATCAAACATCCTCCCCACATAGGTCAACCCCGGAATATTTTCTAAAAATCTTTCACCACAGTTTTATCTTCAAGGTGGTGCCCCAGAAGCCACCACCGTGACTCAATGAAGATTAGTTGTTGTGCTCACAAAGTGGCTTCATGTCATGAGGGACCCCATCACCAACTGCTCCACCAGAGAGAGCAGTGGCAGTTTCCAGAGTCCTCCTCACACAAGGACTGTAAAATATGTCAGCAGAGGAAATATCTAAGTATATTCAACCAAAGGACCACTGGGACTTAGCTGTATTGTTACTGAAACTATGTTTAATTCAAGCTTTATGCATAAAGAACAACAAAAGATTTTTTTAATCACGTTTACTGAAGTTAAATGAAGCGGGTGTTATAATAAAGATGTGTATTTTTATGAAGACTTAAGATCTTAGATTAAAGTTTTAATTTAAGCATTATAAACATAAAAATTTACAAGTCTGAGCCAACAATCCCTTTATAAATTCAGTAAAGTTTGACTGGGAAATTCAAAGTAAAATGGAAAGTATTTTTAATTTGTAAAGCATTTTTGTTTCAAAATTTGCATCAACGCAATGTACGAAAGAGTGAAATCTCAATGAAAATGAAACAAAACCATTCCTCCAATTTTTTTTTTTCGTTAGCGAAACTAGAAGAGTCAATTATTCATGATGCTTTAACACAGAACCTCCTTTCCTACAAAAAGCAATACTAACATCCCTTTTCCAGGTGCGCTTTACCCTGCACGTATGTTTATGCAATGTCCACATCTCACTTAAAATCCAACAGAGCTGAAAATATTAGACAACCTATTGAATGCATAAGCCCTGGGCAGGGGAGAAGCTTGCCCTGGACAAGTGTATCTCCAAATATAAACCACAATTACACTTTGTGAAACTCTGCAGCCCAGCAAGGAAATCCCACATTTTATAACTGTCTCAAAGCTGAACCACGCACACCGAAACAAGCAACACAGAGTATTTGAATGTGAATGTAGCTTTAACATTCAATATCAGTACTAAATCTATTAACTTCTCACAAGTAGCAATTAAAGTCACCATCTCTTAGTCTGAGTAGAGTTAAAAGCTACTGGATCTTTTTTTACATTTCTTAAATCTTGCCATAACAGGGCAGTTATAAAGTGTTCTCTGTAAACATTTGTGGAAGTTCATAAAATGGCTTTAAATACATTCGGTGACTAATACATTAATGAGAGGCAAGAGGGGGAAAAAAATCCAAGACAATTTTAACAAAACCAGTTCCTAATTATCTCTTTGAAAGATTATGTTTTGGAGATTTCTGTTGTGTGCAAGAGTTTTAGGAAGAGAGGGAAGAAAAGGAAAGAGCATTTTAATGCAGCCCTGTCAATCAGCTGTCACAGAGTTCATTTTTCAACCTCATCCATTATGCAGGATGGGGGTATTATTATAAAATACATTTTCGCTCAGGCATGAGGCTTCAAGCAAATAAGACAGGTGGCACTCGCAGAAGGAAGACTGGCTAGCCTTCCCTTTGGGGTACTTCTGCTGCTGCATCTTTAATACCAAACCAGGAAATTGCCAAGCTCCAACAGAAGCATTTGTTGAAGAACAAGCCCTTTTGTATATAATTACTTGAAGAGATTCATATAATAAGGTCATTAAAAAACGCTTTACTTGTCAACAGTGCATGACACTGGTTTATTCTTTCCACTCAGGTTTAGGTTGTTCACAGCAACCATGCTACTGCATTTTGCTTTTTAGATCTGAAACAATAGCAGGGTGCTTCTAAGTTAGCGTTGCCAACAACATTGTTATAAGAATACTTTTAGTTACCTTGCTCTAATAAACGAGGCACATGCCTTTATTCCAACTTTCTTTGACGTGTTCTGCTCCCAGGACTCGGAGGCTGAGCATTTCCCTTCGTTCGTCCTTCCCGGTTCTTCCAAAGTGCAGAGGAATTCTTTTACAGCTTGGCTGCTGCTACAAGTCTCTGCATTCTCCCTCTTTGTTTCTGTAGCAAGGCTGAACCAAGAGCCTTCTCTCTGGCCATCTGATCGGTGAGGCTGCAAATTAATCTCTCTTCCAGTTGATGTTTTGAAACTACTATCACTTACACTAACCTCTTCAGACTGATTTAGATTTGTTTCTGGAATGACTATTGGAGACAACCTCTGTAAAAGGCTCATATAAGCTTCAGCAAGTAACTTCCAGTACCAAGGGTTGAAAGGATGTAAGCAGATCAGTTGCTGCAGACACGCGATCTTTTTTTCTACATCTTCCAGACCCTGGTAAATGGCAAACTGCAGGTTGAGAACCGTTGTTAAGTGATCTGTGTTAGTAGCACCGTTTCTCTAGAAACAAAAAGATAATAGATTTAAACCACGAGAAGAACAGAATCATCCTTCAGAGCCTAAGAACATGTCTCCCTGAATAATGACACACAAATACCGCTAAAGGTAATTTCTAAATTGTACAAAACTGCGCTCTTAACTTTAAATGATAAAACGTGACACAGATCACGCACGATCAAGCTGACAGCATTCCCTCTCGCTGCCTTGTCCCAGTCTCAAAGGCAAGAAGGCCCCAAATGCTGTCATTTGTTTATTTGCCTTCAGACTTTTATACAGCTGCCCTTCTTTGTAGTATAAACACCTTTTATATAAAGTAAACAGCAGCAGTAAAATTCTTGCAGACTTCAGAGCCTCTGGACCTCTTCCTTTATGGGAAAAACTCAATTTGTGGTTAGATACCCTTCTTGGTGGCAATTTGGCAGCGAGTATATGGAAATAAAACGGAGTTTTGAACGGTCACTTTTATAGTGCAAAGATTTAAGCACTCATTTATCCCCTTTCTTATAATTCCTATTACATTACATTAATTCTGCCTGGCAGAGCATGATATTTAGTCCCTTCCAGGACTACCAGCCTCCCTGCACAGGGAGCTCATTGTGGTACAGGGTGTTCTGATTTCTAAAGAGTGATTATATCTGCAGTGACAGTTACCCTCTGTTTACCAAATACTCTGAGCACTGAACATCCTGAAGGATTATACATATAAAGACTATTTTTCCAGAAAATGGTCCATATAAAAGAACTACTGGCAATATTTTCATCTTCAAAGCCTGAAAGAAAGACTGCATTATTTACCATTTTTTCTGCAATATCCAGAGCCTCCTCATGCCTTCCTAGGCGAGATAAACACCGAGCCTGGCCCTCTTGGACATCTCGTCTCATTGCAATGTTACTGGGAGGTAAAAGTAGTAAGCAGTTTGAGTATTCACACAGGGCTTTCTAGGAGTGTCGACAAAAAGAAAAGCCAAAAAATGCAGTGAGAGATTTTCATTTAAAAGCAAGCCTGACAGTATGTTTTGTTTATGACTACAGTCACAAAGGGAATTCAGGAGCTGAAGTCCACATTTTCCTTTCTCCACACTCAGCTACCACCTATGCCAGCAACAGATGAGCGCCCCGGTACTACACAGCCAAGTCTAAATGGGGATGCGCAACCTCAATCCTAACTCATGTTTAAGTCCTGGTGGGATTCACCACACATCTGTCCACCTCTCCCCCACCAGGCCTGATCCAGAAGGGATCACCTACTGACCTGGACAATATGTGACATAAGGCATCTTTCCCCCAGCTACCAACTCAATGATCAGAGCACTCATCCTAAATTTGGGGGACCTTGTTTCAAATCCGTGACATTCTCCATGGGAAGGTTTGAACCTGCAAGTACCTCACCTCACATGAATAATCACCAAGTCAGAGAATACCACAAGGAAGGTGAATCTCCATTGCTCCTGTAGGATGGTTCCAATTTGCATGAAATAAATATTAATTGGCCGAAGGAAAAAGACAAGAATGAGCAATACTTCTGTAGCTTAATGCTCAGGGCACTCACCAGGACTCCAATTAACATTTAAATCCATTAAATTAAGTATTCAGTGAAGCTAAGTCTGGAATCTTGGTTCCTCCTCCTTTGTGTAAGTGCTCAGACCAGAAGACTAAAGAGCAGTGCTCATTCTCCCATCTCTCAAAACGAATACTTAATTATTCCTTGAAAACTTGAACAGTTCTAACAGAAAGAGCTTCCAGGCGACATACTCTAAGTACTACCTAGCAAAATGGCCGAAATATTTTTCTTCCCTGTGTTAAGCTTGCATTCTTTCTCAAGCAAAAGAGGGAGCTTTCCTCTGCCCAGTGAGTGCAGCTGCCACTGGTGAAAATGGACCAGAGGACGGCTGCATAACACCCCTGTTTGCCTTGTTATGTGACAAAGGGATACAACCTGGCAAGGACCGGGCATTACGAATCCCAAGCAGATTCTACAGTCATTTATATCCTAAAAATGGGCACAGCTTAGATCACCGCTGTCCTTGGCACTTCCTATCAAGTGACCTAGGCTGATGTAAAAAAGTATTCACAACGAGTAAAGAGATTACTACTCTCATTTTCTTATTTCCAGCCCCTTTGCTAAGGTCAGAGCTCTCAAATCTGTAATTTTATGTGCAGTCTAGTTCTGGTTCTGTCACAGTGATCCAGGTTAGCAACAAGACCAAAGACTAGACATTTTTAACATGGATGACTGTGACAGACAAGGGTTAGGAAGCAATGGTCTGTTCCACTGGCAGATCTGAGGGGGTGTCATTCTCTCCCGAGAGGGCACCACAGCACACAGCAAGGCGCAATCTGCTCTTCCTGTGGGTCAGCAGCCACGTCTGACTGCAGCCTGAGGCATCTTTCTTCTCAGCATACTTTTATGAATCCCTTCAGGGCATCTCAGCTGAGACTGGAAAGCATCTGTCGGGTATAGACAAGGCAACAGTAGCGCTGGAATAACATTAAAAAGCAGAAGTCAGTGCCAACTGAGGTACAAAATGATCCACAAATCCAATGGGCAAGGCGAAAGGAGTGGTCTGAAGTCGGCCTGAGGGCTTTGAGATCAGGGCTATGCAAACCATAGACTGGAACAAGAAGCTATTACAGTTAAAACAAGGCAGAAGCGGCTGATTTCAACCAGGAAACAATGTAGCAAAAGATTGTATACTGCAACTAGGACTATAGAAGCAGGAGAGCACCCATAATCAGGAATGTGGCTCAGGAAGTAGGCAGTGAGGACAGGGTCTAGGACTACAGCGGGCAGGAACAGAAACGGGGAACATAAATGCATCCCAAAGGCACAACCAGCCATCCAGAGCGAGGGGAGGCAGCAGAGAGGTGGGACAATTAATGATGAGGCTCATAAGCCAACTGTCAGGAGCCTGACAACTAGAGTCAGCCTTCACCTGACAGCAGGGGGAGCTCCGAGAAAGGTGAGCGGCAGCCAGGTGGTTGCCAGCGATCTGACAGCCTTTGTGGGACATGGTGTTACCTCCAGGAGCAGAGAAATCCACACACACACGCTGGCTGACCGTGACCTCCATGGCCACAAACACCAGCTCTGCTCACTACTGAACCACTCAGATAGGACAAGAGGAAATGGCCTCAAGTTGCACCAGGGGAGGTTCAGGTTGAATATTAGGAAAAATTTCTTCAGAAAAAGGGTTATCTAACATTGGGACAGGCTGCCCAGGGAAGTGGTAGCATTGCCATCCTGGAGGTATTTAAAAGACGGGTAGACGTGGAGCTTAGGGACACGGTTCAGTGGTGTTTTTGTCAGTGTTAAGTTGATGGTTGGACTAGATGATCTTACAGGCCCCTTCCAACCTAGATGAGTCTATGATTCTATGTGCAAGCTGATCTGGATCAGCTCCGGTGCAGAGTAGAATTTTTGGACAGTTTACACTGACTTCACGCTGACTCCTGGAAAGATGACATCTGGCTGGGGGAGCTTGCCAGAACACAGGTAACCCATCGTGGCTTGACGGCAGCACAGACAGCAGGACGGCTCTTCACCAGGTCACCGTGCCTGCCCGCAGGGCTGTCATGCCTTCAGCACAAACAAGGAGCCATCAGGCTGGACGCTACTGCACCACAGACCCTAGCCATGGCTCAGACAGGAAGCTTTTATATAAATCATAGAATGGTTCGGGTTGGAAGGGACCTTAAAGACCATCTAGTTCCAACCCCCCTGCCATGGGCAGGGACACCTCCCGCTAGACCAGGCTGCTCAAAGCCTCATCCAGCCTGGCCTTGAACACTTCCAGGGATGGGGCATCCACAGCTTCTCTGGGCAACCTGTTCCACTGTCTCACCACCCTCAGAGTGAAGAATTTCTTCCTAATATCTAATCTAAATCCACCTTCTTCCAGTTTGAAGCCATTACCCCTCATCCTATCGCTACATGCCCATGTAAAAAGTCCCTCCCCATCTTTTCTGTAGGCCCCCTTCAGGTACTGGAAGGCTGCTATAAGGTCTCCCCGGAGCCTTCTCTTCTCCAGGCTGAACAACCCCAACTCTCTCAGCCTGTCCTCACAGGAGAGGGGCTCCAGCCCTCTCGTCATCTTTGTGGCCTCCTCTGGACCCGCTCCAACAGGTCCATGTCCTTCCTGTGCTGAGGACTCCAGAGCTGCACGCAGCATAGACATACACATACACGTTCACTCGGCACACCGGGGACTACAGGATCACCACAGTTTACACCCCCACAACTTCCACCGACAAAAGCCCCCAGGCCCTGCGAGAGCCCTGGAAATACCTCAAACTGGCGCTGCCGGTAGGCCCAGTCCGCCCGGAACTTGCTGGCCGTTATCCCGCCGCCTTCCCCGCCGTCCCCCTCGCTGCGAAACCACTGCGGGCACAGCACAAACCCGTCAGGGGGGGCCGGGGCCGCCGCCCCCGCCCGCCCCAGCCGGCCCCTGGGGCCGCT
>VYZM01011224.1:506087-543914 GCA_013398915.1 Dromas ardeola | reverse complement strand
ACCGAGTGCGGGGCGGCGCGGGCTAGAGGGGCCGCGGCGGGAGCGGCCATCTTAGGCGAGGCGGCGTGAGGAGCCGCGGCTCGCCGGGAGCTGTAGTCCCCACCGCCGCGCCCCGGGCCCGGCCTCCTCCGGGCCTCCCCGCCGGGTGCCCACAGACGGACGGGCGGACGGACGGGCGGACGGGCGGCCCCGCTTCTCGGGCTGGGAGATGGGAGCCGGCTGCGGGAGGGCAGCCCTTCCGCCAAACAGGCCGGGGGAGCTGACTGGAAACGGGGGCGGTGGAAGCCCGGGCACCGCCAGCCTTGCCAAGGGCGAGCCTGCCCAGCAGAGCGAGAGAGGAATGGCCCTGCGGCTCCTCGTTTCTGGCGTTTGCCCGTTGGCTTTAAGAAGCGGGTGTTAAACGGGTGCAGCTTGTGCTCCCGAAGGCGCAGCGGGGCCGTCGGACCTCCCCGGCTCTGGCAAGGAGTTTGGTCACAAGTCACTGGACTTCCACCACAGTAATGGAAATGTTGTAAGATCTTGTAACAAATAGTTGAACCAAAGTGTCCCGGGCTTTGATAAATTAATTGCATATTTGTAGAGTTGTTCTGTTAGTATTCTGGCCTGGTGCCTGTGCGGGGCTGGGTGGGAGTGTATTTCGTTAACTTTTCCATTTAAGTTCTGCCCCAAAGCAGAAGGGGAAACTTGTGAAATCTCAGGCTTTCCGAGACAGGATTTCCCAAAGCCCCATCCACTGTGCTATGGGAAATGGGGACACAACAAAGTGAAGACGGATCCTAGAGCTTCTTCAAGACGTAAAGGTTCTCAGGCACACCGTTGCTCAGTAACAGCACCCCGGTGAAGTTGTAGGTACCCCAGCTGCCTGCCCTGCCTCATCATACTACTGCGTGCGTAGTGTACTGTGGTTTAGGTGTACTGCAGTGCTGTCTCCTCTCTCCACCTTGCCAGTCTGTCCGTCCAGGAAGGTCCATTTTGTCCCATCTAATCACCACGTAGGTTTGGAGAAGGTGAGCTGAAAAGTCATCCTTGCACTTCCTTAACCTGCAAAATGGACTAATGAACGCGTCTATACCAGAACAGCTTTTGAGGCCAAAACACTGCTTGTATGGATAGTTTTAAAGGTTTCCTACTAGTAGACATGTAAAATGTGGGTTCTGAGTTAGCATTTTTTTGTTCTTTTTAAGTGGATACATGCTCAAAATATCCTTCCATACCAGCATAGCTGTGACTGGATGCAGCATCAGCTGGCATAAAACCCTGGGTAGAAACTCAACTTTGGCAGGTAGATTTTATCAGAAAATAAAAGGGGATTGAGGTTTCTTTTGCTTTTAAACTTGCCATTTGGCAAACAAGCCTTCCTGAACATAGGAAACTGCTTAACAAGTAAGTCCGGAGAGAATCAGTCTTTTTGTTACAAGGGTCAAGGTAGGCGAGCACAGTCAGAGCTGCGTGTATGTGCACACCAAAACCATCTGTCTTCCTCCGCAGGCAGACCAGTGTGATGAGCTCCTGCAGGACAGAGCCAGAGCGCGCAGGAGTCAGTCTGCGGAGGTCAGCGTTAGCGTCTGAACAGCTACGGCATCTGCTCTTCTCCTCACATACGCTGGACACACAAGTTCCTTTCCCACTCCTCCAGGACTGCCGGTCATACTGCAACACACCAGTCTAATCAGCAAAGCATGAAAATCCATCAAGATGATTAAGAACAAATCAAAAAAGAAGAAAAAACGAAAAAGAAACATGAGTAATCAAAGTGAAATGTGGCCCCAGCTCAAAGTAAAACACACAAGGAGCAAGGCGCTCCCAGGGGCAAATCCCAGAGCAGCCGGTTGGCTGCCAGCTTGGATTGCAGAGTCCTCCTGGGCTGGGGGTTTCAGCCATCGCCGCCTCTAAGGATACCAACGTGGTCTGCAAAGGCTCTGTGTTGCAATGCAGAGAATGCCTTTGTCTGGTAAATCGATGATAGGAGAGCAGCGATTCTTGAGCACCACACGGGGGGCCTCGCAGATGGCTGTGTGGTTTCAGTCAGAAATCATGGGCATAATATTGCCGCTCTTCTTCCTTCCTCCCTTGCCTGGCTCTCCCCTTCCCCTGCCTCCCCTCACACATTTAAAAGGTTCCTCGTGTATTACTTACAGAAATTAAAAAATGCAACTTTAGGAAATTCCTATGCCTTGTCAGCACTGGAGATTTGATCAATTTCTCCCCTAAGACCCGAGTCATCAGTGTAGCTGCCAGACTACAAATTCCCACTGTACTTAAGAAAAGCTGTTTGCCTGTGTTTGTGTGGCATGATTTACCGTGGTGCTGTTAGCCTTGGCTTCACGCAGGAGAAAACGTCTCTGGAAGAGGCAGCTTTGAGGAGCCTCGGAGATACAGGAGCCCTGCGAGAGCCTGCGCTGCTGCAGCTGCTCTGTGTAGGCAGCGTTGGGGATAAAAAGAAGCCATAGATTAATCTCTTCCTAAAGGCAGCCAAGGTCTTACTCCACCGCCAGCCTAAACCCCCGGCTCGGCACATGAACATCGGACCAATAAAACAAATGGGCTCCGGTAAGTTGCGGTCGCCCAGCAAGTTCCTGCGCATCAGCAAAGCTATTGTAGCTGTTCACACGAGCGTGCCTCGTTAACGCTGGCGGAGAGGTGCTGTGACCCAGCTTCAACCTCGGTGAACGGGGGTAGGCCAGCCTGCTTCATCTTGCAGTCAAGGTGAGCCAAGAGAGAGCCTGGGCGGCAAAGACAACTCAAGCGATGGGCAGGAATTTGTCCTGCTGCCCTATTGCCTGAGCCTTTTGGCCGGGAAAAGAAAATACAGCATGGCACATGGAGCTTGTCTGGATCCAGACAGCCCTTCTTCTCCCTGCTTCCCAGTCTACTCTCATGCAAAATAAATTCACAAGAATTCTCCCCCAGTGTTTCTTTAATTACTGAAGTTATTATTTGTATTGTGATAGCCTCCATGGGTCCTCGCCACAGCCCGGCCACTCTTGTGCCAGGAGAATGCACACCACAAAGGTTTCAGAGACCATCAAGCACACACAGTAGAAACAAGAAACCTCGGTCGGCAACTAGAGCCCTATCTTGGTAGGCACTACCCACACACGTCGGCTAAGGAATGATGCAGCTTTCACATGGTTTATAGCTTTATTAAAATACGCTGGAAAGGAGCTGCCTTTGGAAGAAAGCAAAAAAGAGACTAGTTCCCTACTCAAAGCTGCCTGCAGTGAAGAGGGCAGTAAGGCCCACAGGCAACATTCCTCAAAGGATGGGTGGCTCCTGAATCATTAAGTGGATTCTTCCAGTCATTGTGAAATATTCATACCTTGAGGGAAGATTAGTTTTCTTTTTTGACAGTCATAACATAGGCTCTTCCCTAAACATGTTCACGAAAAGAGAAAAGCAGCTCTTTATTTGCTGACATTGTCTCGCTGTGCCCTTGTCTCTTGCCTTTTCTTTAGATTGCAAGTTCTTTACAGCAGAGACCATCTTTCATCCTCTTTGCATGGTGTCACACATAAGGGGCTATTGTCCATGACTAATGCGGGAGGGTAATACCAATAGCAACATTTCATGGCTAGGGGCATGCAGAGGTTATCACTACTGCAAACTGCAAACAACACTGCAGTTAAAGCTCTGATGAGCTCAGATGTGCTCTAGCAAATCTTACTACGATGGTTTGAGATGCAACTGCAGAGCTCAACAGCAATTCTCCTTCAATAGTAAGTTGTCACACTGAGGGCAGCAAAAGGCCCCTTGAGCCAAAGCTCCCAGAAGCCACTGACACAAATTTTGAGAAAAGGATACTTGTCTCAAACTCAGTACGTCTTTTAAGAAGTGCTTGTAGAATCGAGATGAACCTCATCCATCTCAAGCCAGCTGAGAAACCACTTCAGCCAAATGGGACCAAGAGGAAGCTACATTTGCTAAATCCAGCTCTATCCTTGAGGTAGGTACCACCAGGACTGAGCAAAGGCAAACGTGGGAACTAAAATGGCTCCTTACTCCTAAAGGGAAAAGTGCGCCAGCACCCTCGCGCACTACAGAAGGAGGAGGGTCCATTGACAGCAGGGCAGAACCAACATGAGAGCGCAGAGACCAGCAGCTGAGTAGAAGAAGGGCATCAGGCAAGAAACCAGGCAGGAAGAGGTGACCGTGGAGGTGGAGACAGCCAGGGCGGCAGCACTGCTCCAACCAGACGCTGACTCCAGTGGGCAAAGAATCTCCTTTTGCTTTCTCCTCTCTCCAGAAGAGCAAAACCATGAAATACGGTTTCTTTGTATATTACCAAGCCACCCCACAGTTCTAGTAAGACCCCACAAAAACGAGTAGGGAGGTGAGGGTCCTGCATCATAGAAATCAAAGAGAAAAGAACTGTTTGTTGTTAACAGAAGCCAAAAGCTTTTTAGGAGTCCTTAGGACGGACAGGAGAGGACACGACCCCTGAAAGATGGTTCATTTGCCTGCCCTACCTGGAAACAGCACAACCTTTCAAACCCCTGGCAAGCCATATTAACTAGACCATAATCCTCCCCCCTCAGGCCTCACAAAACCCAATAAAGTCGTTATTGCCAAAAGGGTGCACTACGCACAGATGTGTTCTGCCATTAATGGGTTTTGCAACTATTTTCTGTCTAGTAAGATAAATGAAGAACAGAGTGAGCATGCCCTTGAGTTTGACCAGAATGCTGTTGAAAAGAGAAGAGGAAAAAAGCTTTCTAGAAAAAAAGAAGGTGATCAGGTGCCGGGGAGAATCCTAAAGCAATGATGTTCCTACGTAAGCCTGCGCATTTCCAGTACTGATAACAAATCCCATGTCTGAACCGCTTCGCTCAGCTGCGTATGAGCACCGAGGATGTAGCCTGATGGTCTGTAGATACAAGCGTGATGCAGAAGTCACCACAAAGGGCAGCATCGCAGATCTACTGCTCTAACTGGAAAAAAAGAACCAACAGACTCGCTGTCAGGCACGGTGAAGTTTGTACGCCTCCTTCTAAGCCCTTTTTTTCAGTTTTATCAGTTTGTCTGAAAACTCATTAACTTCCTCTGGCCACAGTTAGGCTTGTTGCTTAATTGCTACTCGTGATGAAACCAGGCCGTGGAGACCAGAGCGGATTCATTACCTCTCTAGGTTAAAACTTTACTACTGCGGTTTTCAGGACTGGGCAGGACTAAGTAACACTGGTGGCAACTCCTCTAGGACACCATTTGTGTCCTCCATTGTAGTAACAGCCATTAAACTGAGCTGACTTCCTACGATACTGCTGTCTTGCAGGAACAAAGAGAAACAAATCTAAAGAATTATTAAAAAAATAAAATGCTGCGTTGAAGAAATACACCCAGGGCATCAAGACTGCCCTTGAGATACACGCACAGCTCGTGGGCTTTCCCAGTCCTGCTCTTCTTTTCCGCATGGAGGCTGGCAGGGGAGGCTGCCTCCACACGGGAAACAACCAAACTGGTTTTCGGTTGTCCAGTGCCTCGCTTCCCATGCAGCTTTGGCACTGCTGGAAAGGACCAGTGGAACTGCTATTAAATTTAGCTTCTGTGGCTTCATGTTTGCCTTGTAAAAGTATCAGCGCCCACAGCAAGCGTGAGGCGATGCAGAGGGAAGGCACTGCTCAATGAACAAATGCAAACGAAATGCAGAAATCAAGAACGGACTTTGCCCACAATTGCTCCCTTCCCCACATCATTGCAAGTGAAATGAATTCAGAGCAAAGAACACCACAAAACGTGCATCAGCGATGCAGCTTTTAACTTGGTGGTGTCACTAAGAAAAATGACAAGCCACTTCCATCACAGGGCTTCCGCAGGCCTCCGTTTCTGCACTTTGTGGGTGTCGGGTGCGACACTTGCACAGAAATCCTTGCAGCTGGGCTTCACCTGGAGGCTCTGGGCAGCTGCTGGAATGAAACTGCAGGATTGAGAGCAGCTACAATTGCAATATTATTTTACCATCTCCTTCGTTTCAGAACACGTCATTATTAGAAGCTGTTTTGTGGGCCATATTCCACATTAGTCCCTTAAGACAGGCGTCACTGCAAGAATGTTTTTTTCCTATTTGGCTTCCATTCAGGAAAACTGAAAATCACTAGGAGGAGAATTACTGCCAACACTGACCTTTATTTTCACCCAAAACCACAAATCAACTAGGTGCGACACACAATTTCATTCCCTTTTTCCGTCTTTCTTCTACCAAATAAGTATTTTAAGGTAATGAACATGAGCCTGTAAAGAAACACACATGGGTGAGGAATTAGTCACAATGCTAATACTTCAACATTATTGCAGTAGAAACGTACAAATATATTCAAAGGTTTAATTTTACAGTATTGGAAGCGCAACAAGTCATTTAACAACTGAAAATGTTAGAAACGATCATCCGACAGACTAAAGCCCACCGCCAGCAGCGTTTCAAAGCAATGCTGAGCCCACAGGGAGCGATTTAACATTGTTCTAGAGGGGACTTTCTGGTGTAAAAAAAAAAATAATAAAATAAGGCAGCGCACAAAGTGGCTTGGTATTTTAAATTCTTAAAAATAGTATTTGACAGTATTGTTATGAAAACAAATGGGAGATGGAAGGGGCTGGGAAGAGGAGGCTGGGAGAGGGGAAACAACCCACAAGGCCAGCTGGTCCCCTGTGAAAATATAGACTGAATTGCAGCATTTTGGAATTGCTGATAACACTGTAAACAAAAAAGGTAACTGTTTAGAAAAAAAGGTGACTGCGTGCATAATCCAGGGCTTTTCACAACTCCCTCATTAGCTGACAGATTCTTGAATAAGCATTCTTTTTCCCCCCTCTTTTCTCACCGAACCAAGTAGAACTATTTGGCGGAACACCAAGCTGTGCCGACTCCCCGCCCTCATCTCCAGGCCTGTGCACAGGTCACTACTTCAGCTAGGGGTGTCATTTTTCAGGACCGACAAAAGCTACAGCGCAGGAATGATTCTATCACCTTAAACATTTTTTTCTCAGGTGGCGATAGGTCTGCAGGCACCATGCCGGGGTCCTGCAGGGAAGACCGGGTCTCGAGCCCCTCCAGTTGCAGCGCAGCAGTTGAAGTGGCCGGGTGCGATAGATCCTGCTCATGCAGGACCGCAGCAGGGCCTCCGGCAGGGAGCTTCGGTGAGCGACGGCAAGTTGGGCTCGCCGGAAAGATGCAGAGCTCAACAGAAAGTGCTCAGCTCAGACCCTTCTTCTCTGAGGAAAAGGCGCATGTTAAAAACAGCCACAAAGGGTGATGTCCCAACAGGCAGGGACCTCAGCGGGGAGGTGGTTCCTACTCGCCCCCGGTCTTCCCACCCCAAATATTTTAAATGCGATAATAAAGAGCCTTAATGAGAAGAATCAGGTGAAGGTCCCTGGGCTGCTGACACAGCAGAACAAGCAGCTGTACTGACGGGCACGTGAAGCTGACCTCACGCTGGCTGTTTGGCCAAGACAGTTCTCTAAATTCAATGCGTCTGAGGAACTGGGGAAATTCAGTTTTGTGTGACAGGAAAAAAAAGACATTTGAGAAGATCTGATTTGTGACATTTTCATACAGACGCAGTTCCTGGTTTCCACAACACCTCTTAAAAGCACACACACTCAGTAAGGAAACATTTATTCCATCATTTCTGTTTTCAAATTTTTGGTACAAAGTTTATTTTCAGAAGTTCTCACATGATCCTTTCTTCTACCAGCGTCTTTTAGGATTTTTCTATCTCTGATTTATTTTCTTTATCTGTTGAAGCAAAAGCAGTAATTGCTACAGAAAGCAATAATGGCAATATTACAAATATTTTACAGCAGCATCCATTCGTCTCTTTGCCTCAAAAAAATAACAAAAATAAATCCAAAGACAAGATCCATACTGCCACAAAGGCTTAGGTTTGTAATATCCAGAAGTATGCTGCGTTCCCATATATGAGTTGTACAAGTCCGGCACAACTTTCCAAGTTTGTGCAGAGCCTGATAAATAAGACACAGAAATATCAGTTACGTTATACTGTTTCTAAGAACTTTTACTCTGTAAAATGTTTGGTCACTCAAAGCTATAAGCTTAATCACATATCAAAGAACACAGGCAATAAAGCCCATCTTACTAGAACATATAGTATTAGGCCAAACAAAATATAAGAGGACAAAATCTAGTGGTCACTGAAGCCTCTTCAAAAAAGGTCTAAAACAGAATGTTTCCATCATGTATCAGAATAAAAACGTACTGTATTAAAATTTGATTTTTTTTTTTTTTTGTACAAGCTGTCTTTTAATCAGTCTTCTATTTACAGTGCAGAACTTCTGCCAACTGCAGTAGTTTAACTTTGGCACAACACTAAGTTCCAATCCTTTTGAGTATTCAAGTCCTGTGTGTGTCCAAAAATTTTCTTGGTTTCACGAAAGATTAGGCCCATTCACAGTTAACCAGTTATCTTGAACTTTTTCAAGAATTGCTTCCCCTTCACCACATTGGGCAGCTACAAAGGAAAGACACTGTAAGCTATTGCATCATTCAAAAGAAACTCTTCATTCTAAACAGTGACAGTATTGTTGCTTCCTTTAACATCACATACACCAGACAGATCACGCAGACGGCTACATACTGGACACCTTCTAAAAACCTTGCTGGTCGTTAGTGAATCGTCTTCCTCATACTTCAAATACATAACAATGCATTAACTTAATTTCATTTCACATGTCAAACAGGACATTTAAATATATTGCAATATATTATAGAAAATTGCAAAGCGCCATCATTTCTGTAAACGAGATCGACACCTTGTTAACTCTCCTGTGCACATGAAGAGCAGTACCTAGTGCCACATTTTCTATACAATATAAAGCCTTCCCAGGTAGGGCAACTCATTTTAGTGCATTTCTGTACAGACTGTAAGCATACATGCAGATAGCCAACTAGGCAAAATTGGAAACACTTTTGTAAGCTGGAACTGGAGGCGGGGGGAGCATTTCGAAACCATAATGGAGCTCTTGTGGTTGATCGTTTCGTATCACTGATGAAGACTTGAATCCTCTGTCATTCGAGCAGATTCTTTAGGGAAAGTTTCATGATAGGTATCTAGTATTGAATAAGCATAAGGAAATACTTTCATCAACTGGAACACAAACATTATGTGTCTTAACACACTCTAAGTTATGCACGGTCCAATGTTCATATAATAACCTTATCTCTAAAATACTTGAGAAACCCCAAATCATTTTTATGCCACAGTATTATAACCAAGGACCAGTTACTTTATCCACCACTGTAGTGCTACCTGCTCTAGAATAAAAGAAGAAAAAAAAAAAAACAAAAAAGAAAAAAACAACAAAAAAGGCCTCACACTTCCCAACAAGCATCAAGTCGGAAGCAGAGGTAAGTACCATTGCTAACCACAACATGAAGTTGAGTGCTGCATCCCAGCCAGCACACTCCCAGGCGAACATCCATCTCGCCCAGCGTCTGCCCGCAAACCACATCTAACAGTCCATGGAGTTCAGGGTGCAGTTCATCTCAGCAGATGCAGGCATTTAGGACGAGCTGGCTTGCATTCATTAGGTGTACGGACTAGCTACAGCGTCCTGCTCAAACGCAGCCATCGACATGCCATCAGACAAACCTCAGCTTAATTCATGAAAAGTGCTACGGGATCCTCAGTTACTGCTCTACGTTTGACAATGTCGTCTAAGTCGTTTTGGCAATCACTCTCCACTGAAAAAGTGCGCTCTTCGCCGCAGAAGTTAAAAACCCCCCAAACGCTCAGACCATGAAACTTGAAAATACTGGCTGTAACCCACCTGTGCTTCAAAATCCCCCTTTTTAAAAGTGTGAAAACGATACAGAAAGTTGAGCTATTGAGTGTGTATAAGTAGCTATTGAGGGGATTTTTCACTTTCTGTTACCACTTTCATTTTAAAATCTTTTCCTATATAATCTTAATACATCACCAAACCTCAAGTAACCCGACCCGGTAAGTTCGTGTCATGCTGCCTGGTAAATGTACTTATCCTAGGATATCACAAGCTTGATGGAGAACACAGGTGTAACCCAGCACTGCTCAGCGCAGGGAACTGAGCCCTCTACTAGCCCTTCCCATCTCTAAATTTACATGATCGTCCCAGGCATTATGAACAACTCTCAACGGTTTTACCGCTCTCTGATTATTGATACTATCTTTTCATTACTACTGAATGTAGGCAAAATTATTTTCCAAGAAAAAATAAATTAAATCAAAAAAAGTAGCTATATTTCATTGCACTCTATTTTTGTGCATTTGGGTTAGGGCAGGGATATTTAATATTAAAGAAGCTTAAAGATTATCTTCTCTCCTTGGGAGATATGAATATAGACAGATACGGGACTCAGGTGGAGGACACAAATCGATACTGTCATATTTACAGAAGCAAATACTGATATCCAGCCTGAATACACAGTACTCTGTTAAGTGCAAAAGGGAAAATGCTCTCCACCTTAAACTACGGCTTGGTTACTCAGCAGCCAGAGACTAGTTGTCAGTGTTACTGCTGTGCTCTCATTTCAGAGGAAAACGGAGGAGGAGGAGGAAAAGACTGTCTGCATCTTTGGGCTTTCTGGCCTACGGGGACTGCATAAGGCCATGAATCACTTCGTATGGGTTCCAGAAATGCTTTCTCTGCTCTGTAGAGGAGAAGGGAGTGCATTTGCCTGCCTCAAGAAGAAAACAGGCTTTTGCCCAGAGTCAGCAAATCATGCATTAGAAAAATTATTTCATGTCATGTACGGGCATTGCAAGAGTTTCCTTCCCAATAATTAAAGTTACAGCCAGACACCATACTGCATATAATGTCGTGAAAAACGAGTTTTTAAACTGGTATTGGACAAGTTTAAAAAAGGAAATGGCCTCGTTTACTATAGTGTATTAGAGATAATCCACTAAATACTAATCATGAGGTACTAGATATCTTTCCTCTCCTTTGCTTTCAAAACAAAGCAGAGATTTCTATGTGCTAAAAATGAGTGACTGCAATACTTGTTCTGTCAGAACAGAAAGAGTAAAATTTGTTTTGCTTATCGACTTTTAGGTACGTGAATTCTGCAGGGCAAGCAAAAGTCAGGAGCCTTCAAGCTCCTGCATTTTCCCTTCTTTCCACTTCTTACAAGCCAGCACTCTCTCAGTTCATTCAAGCCTCCGGGGAGGAATAGGTCTGACTTTCTTTTTACAACAAACACTAACCTTGGGGTCATTGAGAGGCTGATGCCGGGAAGACAGCGCTGTTTAAGATGGAACCGTGCTTTTGCATTGTACTCAGAAGCAAGAGCAAAACAAGCTACGAAGCAGCACGATACAGTGACGGTGGATGCCTCACTCGGCTGTGACACTGCTTGCTTTCTATTAGCCCTCCTCCCTCTCCATTCCGGCACAGGATTATCTTTATTCTCTCTTTAGCTGAATCCCAGAGACAGCAATAACTAGCATTGTCGGATCAGGTACTCCTGGCAGAAAGAGCAGATGAAGAGGAAAGCTCTACCTTAGCTCTAGAGGAACCGGTGCTCACAGCGGAATTCTGAAACAGTGCTCCCAACCAGCTACCTGGAGGTAAGATCTGAGCAAGATCAAGGAGTTTCTTCATCTCACCGTCACTGAAGCCTGGCTCATAACTAGCTCAAAACTAAGAGGGGAAGCTCCGCAGAATCACAGAAAACATGCCACAGGCTCATCTACACACAGCTCTTCACCAAGCAGGGAAATCAACAAAACCCCACATGGACACTCACCCCAGGGCAGATGTACTTTCTTGCCCCTTCCCTCCCCACTGTCAACGTAGCTCAGTCCACGTGGCTTCCAAAACACCTTGCAGGTGTGTGTGAGCTACAAGAGGGAGCCAGGCTGCAGGGGAGCCCTGCTGATGAGCGCAGCGATGCTCACTCAGATTCATCACAAAGCAAGACATTTGCTGATGTGCTTCAGCTCAGGAAGTTTCCCCTATGTAACTAGAGGAGAATGAAAAGGCGCCGTACGCTCTCCACCTGACAGATGACTTCTGTTTCTCTCAGTTGACTATAAAGTGTGTCCGCCTTGAGCACCTAGGCAAGGAGCACAGCAGCCTTAGGCTGGCTGAGATGAATCTGGGCTAATAAACCGCTGCTACCAGTAGCTTTGAGTTCCCACCAGCCGCGACCACAATTCAGAGATAAAACGGACCAGCATGCTGACGGCTCTTTCCAATGCTTTTCCTGCCAGTTCTGATGCGGGAGGCCTCCGTAAGGAGTTTCCCCTCTCTCCCAGTATGCAGTGCAAATATATACATATGTAAACATAAACTAAACTGATAATTAATGAGCAATAATGAATGCATACAACTGCTGTCTTCAGGCTGAACCCACCCAGATTCTTCTCATCCTTGGCACAACTGAAAGGTTTACAATGTGCATCTGCCCCAACGGAAATGCAGGTACTCTGTATCTCTCATTAGCCGACCCACAGCACATGGTTTAATTTAAATTTTATATTCTGCAAAGAGATGATGTTTCTCAATGGGCTTTAAACACTATTATAACCAGTGGAATACACGGAACTGTAATATTTACAGCAACTGAAAATCCGGCCCAGTATACATCAGCCACCATCTCTGACTATTTTACTGAAAGAAGACGTCCAATCCAACTATATTTAGTCTGATAAACAATGTATTTCCTCTTCCTGTGTTTTTCAGACCAGATGTGCTAAGGCCTACCATTGTAGCTGAGCGTTATTTAACAGAACGCTGCCAAAATGGAAAATTTCCCAGTTTAATCATATAATTAACTTGAATCCTTATTTTTTCCCATCTATTAAAGAAGGTGGGATTTAAAGCCAACCTAAATGCAGTCTCTGCTAACAAAAAAAGGAGATGTTTATTTAGGCAGGTTGCTTGGGTGTTTTTTTCTTTTTTTTGAAAGAAAATTAATTCTGGGTCAACTTTAAGGATTAAGGCAACTCCAGATTTTGCTTGCTAGAGGCATATTCCCAAGCATTTTAAGGATTTGCTTTAATATTTTTGGAAACTTAAAAATAGCACCTCTTTCCCTAGTAGATTTGTCCTTTCCCACTCACCAAGCACTGATTTTTGACCCTGTATTCCCAGCGGAGCTTGAAGCTAACGCAAGTCTTCCTTATATCTGCTGGCATCTGCAACAGCCTCATCCATACCATCACCAGCCAAACAAGAATACCTCCCAACCACATGGAGCAGTCAATGCTGAAAAGGCCAGATCCTGATCTCTCTTACACCAGCTTACATCCAGAGTCATAAGCACTCCAGTGAAATACGCTGACAACACCGTTTTGCTCTCCCCCCTCCCCGCCCAAAGTTAAACTGAGGGCTTCTTCACTAGTCCTCTCCCATTTGAGTACTGGAAGGCAGGAAATAGTTTCATCATCAAATTCATGTCACACACCAAAAGCCATTGCCTTTTTCTTTCCAGCACATCTCAAATAGTCAGAAGAGCTCACCCTGGTAAATGGCTTTCATGCTGAACATCCTCCTGCAACTCAGGCAGCCTGTTCACTCTGGGTGCAGAAGGGCAGCTACAAGTCTCCAGAGAGGAAGGTGAATTAACAATATTTTTTTTTTGTTAGACATTATTCCCTTTCTTGCTTTGACCTGGGTTTCCCCCACAATCAGGTATGAAAAACAGATCTAACATGGACTCCTCTGCTTCAGAAAATCATGACTAAAAGGACTTTCTTGGTCTTTTGACAGTTATCACAGTGAGGAAGAAAGAGCAATTCCAGGTTAGGTTCTTGGAAACCTGGAAAAATTAGGACACATTTTCTCTACGCTAATCTGTCTCTCATTGGTCAACAGATGCAGACGCCTACAGAGAAGACGCTGACAGATGTGCAAAAGGAGATTGCAAGTATCCTTTCCATTAGTGCCAATGTAAAAGCAAACAATGCTGGCGACAGCAGCACCAATTCATCTTTTGACATCTAAATATAAAGTAACTCATCCCTAGAAAATGCAGACCGACAGCAGCAAGAATGCAAACTACTCATCCTCGGAGTACCAGTTCTCTGGGATGCCAGACATCTGCCTCCACTAACTTCTATGAATTTGACCCATTGTTTTTAAGTCGGTAATTCAAACTCTACTACACTTTCAATGTTTTAAATGGCTTTTTTGTTTGTTTTTCTGTTTTAAAGACACTTATTCAACATGTAGATGTTTCGCACCAGATTAAACTATTTCTGGAGTTCAGTTCAGGTAGATCAAACCACCTCTACAAATAAGTGAGCTCACCAGCAGCCCTAGGAACAATCAGCATAGTGGCGAGCTCTTCATTAGGATGAATTTAAGCTAAACTTGCACGCAAATCATTCAACTGGGCTATCACTGAAGAACAATTAAACACTAGTATGTTTATCATTCCTAAGCATCTAAAAGCCATATAACTTAATTTTGTTTGAGAATTACACATCATGTTGTTGCCACAACTTACTTGAAAGCCTTTCTTACTAGCACGTGAAGACGCTTTTCGTCTCTGTATCTGTGTATTCTTGACAAAACCTTAAGCAACTCTGAACGACTTTTAGGCAGTTTCCACCTCATGTTTACCTTAAAATTCTCTGAACGACTTTTAGGCAGTTTCCACCTCATGTTTACCTTAAAATTCAGTGTAAGATTTCAAGAAATTATTCTTTTTAGCTAGAAATATACATACTTTTCTTACCATTTCCAACAAAGGAAAGAATGCACAAGCTAAAAACAAATGTTACTATCAACTGCATCAAGTCTGTCAGGCATTTAAATTAAATTGATGTAGGATACACTGATTAAATATAACGAAAAGCATCTTCTAGCATTAGACTCATTCAGTTAGCTCATAATTATCAACAAGGAACATTTCAGCATAAGTTCTGTAAACCCAAAACACTCTGAAGATACGCAGAAGGTGCCAATATCACCTCATTTTCTTAAACCGAGCAATCCTCACCCCTAGGTTCATTGATTCCTTTGTCACACTTTTCCCCTTCTCTTTTGTTTTGAACTCTTTCCTTAAGAAAAAAACCCAGGCCTTGAAACCTTTCAGGTGAAGCGATGTCTGCAAAACGGCATCTTAGGTTTTTGTATTTTCCTCCTTCATGAGCAGGCAATGTTCTCCTACATCAATGAAAAAATGTGTCTGTGTGTTTTTTGGAATTAAACAACATAAGGCAATTAAATATTGAGAAGCAGTCACATGAATGATGAACATCAACCTTCCCATCGGTAACGTGGAAGAGGAGGAGCTGAACTGGATCTGATTTATAACCCCATGTCCTAGGCTAGGCCTAAGGATGTCCATCTCTTGTAGCAAGGAAGCAAACAGTTGTTGCCTGCACAGGTAGCATCTTGCCCACATTCTTTTAGGTGGAAGAAAGATGCTAAGCAGGTGCTTGCTAAACTGAAGGCCATGAAAAATCAGTTGGCTCTTCACCGTAACATCAAACCTAATTCATAGGTTTTTAGCCCCCAAATCCCAAATTGCACATCAATCTGATTTCGAAAGTTTACGCTTAACATGTCGGGGGGGTTCCCAAGTATCACTATCATCCGTTTCTTCCTCATCTTCCTGATCTTCCAGCATTTCTTCTTCCTCCTCGTTCTCATCAAACAGCTCTATTCCAAGTTCTAATCTTCTTTGCCTTTCTGCAAACCACTCTCTGACCTGCTCATATCCCATGTGAGATTTGGCTACCAGTTCATCGAGGTCTTGCTCATTAAGGAATTTGTGCTTCATATAGTAGTCCTTCAGGATTGCTGTTCCAGTTTTGAATTTTATGACAGACACACCTCTGTCCCAGCAATTTAACCTCTTGCTTCCCCGAGGCCTCCCCCGAGGCCTCCCTCTCCCCCTCCCTTTTGGTCTTCCTCTCCCTCTCTTCCTTGCAAAGCCTTGGCCATTCAGACTGTTTGCGTTGGCACTCTGGTAATAATAATACCATTTCAATCCACCATTTTTCCAGGCATAGCGAGTGTCTCCAAACCAGCTCACAATTTCTGACCTTGGGAGCCCAGTTTCTTCTGCCAGCTTGTTGTATTCTTGTGGAGATGGCCACTGAGTACGGACAAAGGAACTTTTGAGCATGTGCAACTGCTCTGGTGATTTTTTGCCTATTTTGCTTGAAGTGGAACACCCTGATTTTGCTCCTGCTGCTCCATCTCCCACAGATGTTTCTCCAACCTCTTCTTTTGAGCTGCCAGCATTGCCCTCGTTCAAGTCAGCTCCCTCTTCCTTCAAGACATTTGATTTCCTTCTTTCTGTAAACCAGGCATCAATCTCTCTCCTGGTCAGTTTGGTTTGGGCTCTTAACCTATTCATCTCTTCATCAGTAAGGACAGGGTTATTAAGAAAACTTGCTTGGAGGACTTGCAGCTGTTCAGCAGTCTTCTCTTTGAATTTCTGTGGGGTGAAATCAGGAAAAGTGCTCCACGATGACTTGTTCTGTGGAGTGACTCCCGTTGGGGACTCATTCATTTCATCACTTGAATCAATAACAATGGTGGCACATGAATCACTGGTGAGATGAATCCCATGATTATTCTTTGAGTTTCTCTGATTGTAGCGTGTATCACTGAACCACTTTTTGATCTCTCCTTTAGTCAGGCCCGTTATTTTCATAAGTCTAACAATTTCTGAATCTTGAGGGAACTGATTTTTAAGGTAGCTGACTTTCAATTCTGCCAGTTGTTCCTTTGTTTTTTTTGCTCGGATGCCAAAGGAGTCAGGATTTATCAGCGCGGACTCATTTTTGATAGGCTGAGGGGCAGGAACAGCGGCTACTTGTTTCGTTTCTGCAACAGGCTGAGCGGTGTGAATTTGACTCTTCTGTAACTGTGTTTGGTTTGGGACTCCCGCTACAGTCAAAGCTATCGGGGCTGTTACTGGTAACGTATTTGCACCTGCAACTTGAGTGAGAACAAGTCCTGGCTGACCAACTATTTGGCATGTCTGTAAAATTGAAGGCAAACCATTGCTAGCGGCGGAGATGTGTGCTGGAATAACGGTAATTGTCTGTGGCACAGTATGCACTGTGCCATTAAATTGTTTCCTCCTTGCTTCCTCCACTTCCTCTGGCGTCCAGCTCACACCGTGTTTCAGACGCTGGGCAGAAAACCATATTTTAATCTGTTCCTCTGTGTACTTAGCTTGAGTGGAAAGAACAGTGATTTCCGACATGGTTGGATATGGGAATTTGTTGTAGGTGTTAAGCAAAAGAGGATTGTTATCCAAAGCGGTATTATAGGCTGGAATGCTATTGACAGGTATTAGGACTTTTGGAATCAGGTTTGAGTTCTGTGGAGCTGTAACAGCGGTTATAACCTGTGCCACCCCAGGCTGAAGCACTGGTGCTGGAGTCACTACCGCACTGGCCACGTCTGCTGCACTGCAAACAACTGAATGGCTCGCTTTTGACTCAGAAACTGCCGGCAGTGGGTTTTCTGCTACTACTTCTTCAGCGTTTGGCTCATTTTCAGTTCCCTTTTCTTCACCAGGAATGTCATCAACTACATTGTGGAAAACAGCGATACGTTTAGTCTCGGGTTTGTTTTTCATCATTTTCATAATAGGAGTTTTGCTAATTGAGATGCCCGATGAGGGCACCTCAGAAGAGTCAGCCTGTTCAGCGTTTTCTTCTCTAACAAAACTCCCATCAAAAGTGAGATCATTTACTGTTTGTTCAAAGATTGTCTGATTATTACGTTTCACCATGGTCAATTTAAAATTCTCCTCTCCAGGGTGGTACTTCAAATTATGTTCTGAGAGAGCATCGTATCTTTTGGTAAGGAAATTGCATTCTACACAAACGTAGGATGAATTTAATACTACGTTGGGATGTTCTGAATCCACATGAAAAGTAAACATATTGAGATCTGGAGTTTGAAAAGTACAGTATTTACACTCGTAACCGCCTTCTACTTTATTTGTATTTTTCTGATTGTCTGAATCCATGTACTCATGAGCATCCTCATCACTTGTTACGCTCTCTGCCGTAGGGTTATCTGCTGGCGTGAGTACCGGTGGTCCTTCCTCCAAGTCTGATACCATTTCTAGATCTGGATCCTGCTCGTTGGCTAAGACCATGCACGGTGTTGTTGATTTTCGTTTACTTGCCATGCCTGTTACGCGAAAATGATACTGACTGGTCAGAGTCAGACTCAGCTTCAAGCTCTTCTCGATTAAGAATAATGGCTTTTGGTGCTTCAAGTCAGTTCTTGTAAAGTCTCAACATTTATCCCATTAGCAGCTTTTCTTTTGTAGTGCAATCAGATTAAAAATAGATAGTTGAGGATGAAATGTTGAGACACACTGTTTTAAAGTCCACTTCCACCACCTGTAGCAAAGAAGAAACAGTGGAATTAGTTCAATTTAAAGAGTAACTTCTATTCTGCTGTATATTTTGGCTTAAGGTAATTCAGTCCTTTGGGGTTCACTCTGCCACTTTTCATCCCCAGAAACCAGCAGACCAAAAAGAGATACTCAAAGCTAAGTTAAGAAAGGCAAAATCCAATCCATTTATTACAGGCTGAAATTTTATTTAGTTCATGTCAATGCAGTGAAAGGCATAAAACATAGGATGGTGTAAAACAGGTAACTTTCTGACTGTTTCCCTTTCTTCAGAAGCCTTTTTCTTGGCACAATGCTGAGGTCAGTTGTCCTACATAATTTTTGCAGTCTTGCCTTTGGACTGCTTTGCCTATGCTATCACAACTTCTCTTGACTGCCCTGCGAGCTCAAGTCCTTCTATCACAAACTTGACCCCAGCAGGACACCTCCACTACTGACTCTGTCATGTCTTTCATATCAGAAGTTGTGAAGGGTCCCAGAAAAAGCAGGTTTAGAGTGTTTTTCTATCGCATTAAGTATGTGAGTATAAGCACGTGCAGGGCCTTTCTCCCAAGTCTGAAAACGGGCAAAACAATGCCTTTTTAAGGCACTTCGACAGACAAAAGATGACTATCCTTTCTTCCTAGCTCCCCAAATGTCATTCTCCAATTGAAGACCAATCCCAAACCAATAAAAGTTGATTGCTAGCACATGGCAATTAACTAAAATCTGTTTTCATGTCTCTATGCATTAACAGGGACATGATTGATTGTGTGAACTATACCAGAGAGAAAAAGCATTAAAGACTGATAGAGCAAGCAGAAGCCAAACAACATTAGGTATTCTCTGGTTAGAATTCCTTGTACATTTCTAAGAAAAACTAAAGTACCATCATATAAAGTTGAGGCCTGTCGAAATTCAGAGAACAAATATAAAAATAAATAGCACAGACTGGAGTGAATTTTATCCCACAGGGACCACAACTAGTTTGTTGGAAACGATGCATAAACTTCTGCAGACGGTTGTAATCTCTGTAACAGTTTTTCTTCTTGAAATAAAATCAGACACTGATTTCTCAAACCAGAAATCCCACAGGTACATGAATCTTTAGACAGTGGAACATCATCTACTTCCCAAAGTAGGGGCACGCTCAAGTTCAAGGGGGAATACTCAGTAGCTGTTTCAGAAGGTTTAGAAAGGGAACAGCATGTAACAGGTTAATGAAGAGAAGGCCTGCTTTGTGCTTTGTTCATGACAAAGTCTTAAAGGAAAAAGAACAGTGTAAAAGAAAGAAAGGCAGTTACAAGAAACGGAAGGGGAAAAGAAATGCTACTTTTCACTGTATGGTAAGATGATTCTTTCTTTTTTGATTAGGGGAGGGCAGAGGATGTGGATAGGAAGGAAGAGAAATAATTCTTAGCTTCACGTTTTTTCTTTAGGCAAAAGACAAAAGTGTTCCGCCATAGCTGCCACCCCGTGCTGCTCCATAAGCTCTGGTTTTGAAACCGTGTGCCTCACCTCGCTTTTTCATAAAAATCCTCCCCAAATGTTTTTAACGGTCATCCTCCCCACTACTTCTGCGCCTACATCCAAAGTGCACAGCCTGACATGACAGGCTTTTTATGCCAAGGATACAGTTACATGGCATTAAGGACACTGACAATGCTCAATAAATCCTGGGTAATCATCATTCCAGGGTGACAATTATTTAATAGTACTGAGGTTGAAAGATACCCTTCTTCCACAAGTTAATGCTGGCTGTCTGTAAAACTGCACACACGTGTAAAAGATATTTATTTTAATGTATATACAAAGTATGTACTGCAGGCCATCTCATTTATCTTTGCAGTGAGAGAACCATGAAGCAAAGCTAAATGGATCCATTTGTCTCGGTGTCCTGAGGAACGAGAGAGGTAGGGCATTATTAACTGTACTGCTGCTCTGTGGGGCTAGAGGGCTCTTAGAATCATAGAATCATAGGGTTGGAAGGGACCTCTGGAGATCATCTAGTCCAACCCCCCTGCCAGAGCAGGGCCACCCTAGAGCAGGTTACACAGGAACGCGTCCAGGCGGGTTTTGAATGTCTCCAGAGATGGAGACTCAACCACCTCTCTGGGCAGCTTGTTCCAGTGCTCTGCCACCCTCAAAGTAAAGAAGTTCCTCCTCATGTTGAGATGGAACTTCCTATGCTCAAGTTTGTACCCATTACCTCTTGTCCTATTGCCAGGCACCATTGAAAAGAGCCTGGCCCCATCCTCCTGACACCCACCCTTTAAGTATTTGTACACATTAATTAGGTCACCCCTCAGCCGTCTCTTTTCCAGACTAAACGGACCCAATTCCCTCAGCCTTTGCTCGTAAGAGAGGTGTTCCAGTCCCTTAATCATCTTGGTAGCCCTATGCTGCACCCTCTCCAGCAGTTCCCTGTCCAAAAAAAGTTCCCTGTCCTCTTCACAAAAGGAAAACAACTGCCAAGACTCAATGTTGAGCAATGCTCTTGGGGAAGAGCTGGGTGGTATTACCTAATCTTTCTGCGATCTTGAGTAAAATTTCAGAAATGCCAGAAATGCACATTTTCAAAAGCTACTTAACAGCTAGTTTTGCTGACTGAAGTTGCAGTTTGAAAAGTGACTGTGGTACTCTGCAGTGTGTCAACCCTACGAAGGGCAGCCTGAGTGAGCTTAAGGGCTTGCTGAGGGTCCTGTTCTGGGATGACACAGAGTGCAAGTGAAAGCAAGGTTTGACCTGATGTACAGTGTTGAAGCATGCTTGAGATAAGGCTGGAGATAACGAATGAAATGGGAAACCCATCCAACAAATCAGTAAGTGTTTTTCTCCAGTTCCCTCATTTACCCAATAATGTTCACAGTGCCTGTATGCCTACAGGTCCACGTGCAATTGCATCACCTGCAGCCTTTTAGCTAAATCTTTGTATCACATCTCTGTTTGCTGTGGTTCATCTTGGCTCATGGTCCACTGGAAGATTATCCCACCCCTCCACTGTTTACCAATGGAGCAACACCTTTCTTTGATGCAAGCAGGTCGCAGAAAAAGAAAACTGCATCTATGCTCTTCTGACTATGCTATGTAAGAATTTTTTATGTATTTATTTAAAAACCCCACATGTTGTGATTTCAAAACCCTGTTTAAAATTCAGGGCTATGAAGAGCTACAGCAGCATTCACTAAAATCTCAACAAAGCGAGATGCTTGCAACCCTTCCCAGCCTTCTTTCCTCCACAGACTTCACAGAAACCTCTGGTCCCTTCTCCTTGGTGCTAACGGGATTATTCCATCTGGAGGACCCTGTTTGACATGTTCTCTGTTTACCAGGGGATTACGAAAACTCACACTAGAGTAGTTTTATCAAACTAATTATGCATCACCCTTGTACTTCAGTTCCTCTAAAATACCGCTCCTGTACTGCTTACAGGAATGCCATGTGGGACCCTGACGTACCTTGACTTCAGTAAGGTTTGCAACATCCCACTCCAGCAGGCCAATTGCTCCAGCAAAAAATTAAATCGGATTTAGGGCTACGAAAATGAATAAGGGACTAGAACATCTCTCTCATGAAGAAAGGCTGAGGGACTTGGGTCTTTTGAGTCTGGAAAAAAGACAGCTGAGGGGGGATCTTATCAACGCTTATAACTACGGAAAGGGGGAGTGGCAGGAGGATGGGGCCAGGCTCTTCAGTGGTGCCCAGTGACAGGACAAGGGGTAAAGGGCACAAACTTGAACATAGGAAGTTCCATCTCAACACGAGGAGGAACTTCTTTACTTTCAGGGTGACAGAGCACTGGAACGGGTTGCCCAGAGAGGTGGTGGAGTCTCCGTCTCTGAGGACATTCAAAACCCACCTGGACGCGTTCCTACGCAACCTGCTCCAGGTGACCCTGGACTTGATGATGTCCAGAGGTCCCTTCCAACTCCTGTCGTTCTGTGATTCTGTGACTCTGTGATTGGCTTGACATAGTCTAGTTTTGATCAATTATTACAATTCTCTAGGTTCTTACAGGCTGATTTTTAGTAAATTCTTCCTGTATTGTCCTGGGAATGAAGATCCTGTTAACTGCTCTGTGATTCCTTACGTGCTCTCCTCTGCTCATGCCTCTCCCTCATTTAAGACCAGGTACAATGTTTGCCTGTCTCAAGTCCTCTGAGACCTGCCCCCACCCTCCGTGAATTCCTGAAGATCACCACTAATGGTTCAGAGATTGCTTTGGCTTGTCCCTTACATACTTTAGAGTCAAGTACATGACTCAATACTGTTTAAGATTTTCTATTTTTATCTGGACTGTATTTTTATCCCTCGCTGTTGATATTGAAATTTGGTTTGTAATGAAATATTTCAGGTGTTTGCTTTATGTCAAAGCAACATTTTTCAATGAAAAAAAATTAAAGAGAAAACCTTTCAATTAATTGCACTCTTCATTTCTCAAGACATTCATCACTGGAATCCCCTTCTGTAAATTTACTTCAGATTTTCATACAACTGCCACTCCTAGCAAAACCAGCCCATGGAACATTTTTGCAGGAACATAAAAAAGTAAGTGCAGGCTACTTTTTTGAAGGTCCAGGATCTTATATTTTATTTTTGAGCAGGCAATTGCTCAGGACACCGCTCTTCAGAAACAGACCATAAACAGTTAATAATCTCAATTCATTAATAATTGTATTAAGACAGATTTATTCTCCAGAGTGGAATTCAACATTTAAAGTTGTCTCTACAACAGATCTCGATGAAGATTTATACAAATATTTTCTAAATGCATGCAAAAACCTTCTGCCCCTTTGATTATAGTTTGAGAAGAAAAAGACAAAGGGATGGCATTAGAAGACACACGTAAAAGAACCTGTTTCTAGCACAGATTTTTACCCACCTCTTCCTTCCCTCCCCCAAATAGGAGCAGCTGATGCAGCAAGAAAATAAATGAGATTACAGAACGCATTCACTGTGTGTGCAGGTTGTGTGCTTCACAAAAAGGCATTTCTCCCTGCTTGCTGTTTGACACTTCCATCCAGCGTGCAGGAAAAGCGTGCCAACAAAAAATCCGAACCCATATAATGTGATTTTAAGAATATGCACAAACAGGGTGGCTCAGAAGAAGATGAAGCAATAGAAACTGCTTCTAACTTTTAAAATCACCTAGATTACAAATTGCCTACAATCTCTCCCAACACAGAAAACGTTGTTTTGTCTTCTTATAGCTTCTGATTAATCCATGACAATATGCAATTGTCGATCCTTTGTTTAGTCTCCTTCTAACTATTACCCCTTTATTCAGAGTAGATGTATCCATGTCAAAAACTGTTCCGCACAGAGTTCAGGACAAGCTAACCTGCTCTGATCTGTGCTGCCTCTCAGCGAGAAGGGTGAAGGACTTTGTTTTATAGTACCATTTTCTTCAGTTGTTCATTATCTGCAAAGTTCAAAGGGCACTGCTGCTTATGACTCTAAAATAAAGCCAACTTTCTATCTAAACCCTGCAATATTCACATCTGATTCCCGTTTTAAAATGAAGTCTGGTTCTAACTCAACATAGGAGTGAAACTTGTCAAACTGATTTCGGCAGGACTTGACATGTGCTACAAAGATAAGGGCATGCTTAGGGTCCTTGCCACGTTATGATTTGTAAGGAGGAAGGAAGGCACGTACCAAAAGGTACTGTACTGCCTGCCCACACACAGCTTCACGGTGTGCCAAACCAGGCCCGTGCTGGAGCACTGGGAAGCCAACATGAAGCCCAGCGGAGGCTGAAAGGAGCCTGCCACAGGACATGCGACTAGACTCTCTCGGTCACCTCCTACCCCCGCTGCTTTCATTGGGTAACAGGCAGGTTCCATCAAAGTAAACTTAAGAATTTCGGGCCAAAAGTGACGACTAAATGACCTAGATTATCTTTCTCTATTACAAAATACGCCCCAGGTAGCTGTACAGTGAGCACAGTAATTTGTGCCACTGCTTTTGACACACAAATGTATAACCAGTTTTTATGTCTGATCATATAGGAGCTACTGATCAAACACAACAAGTACTTAGCAATCAGGGGTGCACTTACAAAGAAGTACCTTCAACATGTGTGGTGCGTGTCTGGGCTCCTCAGTCACATAAGCATGTATTTTCTATGTCACCCGGTCACCTTGGCAGCTAAACTTCACATAGGCAGGTCTGGTGGTTTTTTTTACCTCTAAAGTGTTCAATTCAAGTTGTGAGCACTCGGTACTTTTAACATCAGACATCTCTACGTGATTATTCTTGAAAGCTAGTATCAGACTTAAGTAAATGCTTATCATACCCAATAAAACAGCAGCAGAGTTAGGGATCCTTTTTTCCATAGTTACAGCTCTGTTTTGTTTTGCTTGCTGTGCTGTTACATAGAAAAAGAAAAGGAGGAAGAAATAAATTATTGACATGAAAAGATTTTTAAATGTGTTTTGGGTTGAATAAATATTTAATTCAACCCCCAAAATGTTTCATATTGGCTTAAAAAAAAAAAAAAGACAGTAAAAATGGTTCATTTTAAAAACTGTTTATCAAAAAAGTTTCTCCTTAAAACATCAAAACAAAAGGTTTTATTCTGCTGGGATTTCCTTATTTAAAATGAAACAATCTGGCACCGACGTGATTTCACAAAATGTTCCTTTTGACTTGAATCTGCCTTTTTTTTTTTTCCCCGAGATGAAAAATTTCTAGAGACCTTCGTTTTCCCAGGCCCTAGTCTAGTGCTGGAAGTACAAGACCTTCTTTTCACTTCCCGGAGCTCGTGTCCCCAGACACCTTTCAGCTTCTTCAGAGACCAAAGCAGCAGTCCTACAGATGGTCTCCTCTGCTAGATAGCCCGACTCATTCTCTAATCATCCCTCGTGCTATCCAGGAACCCCCGCGCTTTTAAAGGTGACACAGCTCACTCAGCACAGATTGTCTCCCTCTCCTCTCCCCCTCCTCCACTGATTGCAACTAACTGTACGCGCCCTCGTCACATTGGAAACCAGATTTCAAATCGGCTGCTATCTGCTTTCATTAATATTTGCTTGTCACCGTAGCAAAATTGTATCTTCGCAACGGCAATTAACAGTCTTGGGAGCTCTCTACCCTTAAACAAGTGGGACTAGGTCTCCGGGCTTACCAGCTCCAAAAGCTTTCATACCTCCTGCTAGGCCAGTGGCACTTGCCAGGAGCATAAGAAGCATCAGCGTAAGGACTACGTTAATGCCAATACAATAACCTAGATAAATGGAGGAGGAGAATCCATTTAATACAGGTGGTTTAAAGCAGCCTGCAAGTGTGCATGAGGGGCACAAAAACATGATCAAGAGCAGGTAACAAAACATCCTGCAAATTCTACCTTGGATGCAAAAAGGTGATGATACATTATGACTCATAATTCTGCCAATTTTTTTTTTTTTTTTTTTAAACAGCGGAATGCATTTCTCAGACCTCAAGGCTAGATCCTTGCCAAATTTCAAGTTCCTATGTCAAATCCCTGAGGCACAGAGCTGTTCAGAAAAAGAAAGATAATACAGCTTTGACATTGAGATTGCCTCTCTTCCCCTCTTGCTTCCCTCCTCACTCTGAAAATTCCACTCTTGAACCAGCTGAATGTTCCCCCAAAACTCAATGAACAGAGAACAAAAGCAGCTTCCAAACAGAAACAATGAGTGAGAAATTCACGTTTCAACCATCGTAAGAAACTGAAAACAAGGACTTACAATGACTCACCAGGTGACACTAGTATGCACTGCTGCATGCTCCACAAGTACATGCAGACTTGCATCCACCAGGATACAGACCCATAACTTAAGTCACTTGCAAAGCATCCCAAAATACTTGAAATAAATATATAAACCCAGTGTTTCATGAATGAGGAAGAAGCAAGGACTTGGAGTGTCACTTGAAAAGCAAAAAAAACCCTACAGTTCTATTGCATGGACCTAGGTTAGCACATGTGAAGGTGAAGACTTTAAGGCACGTTATCAAGGTTTCAACTACTCTTTAGAGCTTCCTCCACTACTTAGGCCACCGTGGGCTTCTGCTCACACGTGCTTCCTCAGAACCTCTTCTGCATGCCCCAGACCCACCTGCTTCCCACCCCATGCCCTCCTTAAAGCCTCCTCCAGCCTCTTAGGTCTGCTACCACTTTGTGAGAAGGTCAAGGAGCGCAGAGTGCATAAGAAGTACTTTATTTTCTTTGCCACGTGATTTGCTTCTCCACTTAGGAAGTAAAAAATATTACTTCGGAGCTGATATTTTAAAAGTTTTTTTTTTAACGTGGCTCCAGAATGCTTCCAGTGTCACATAACAAGTTTACAATTGTAAGCTGAATCACATAAATTAAGGACAGACAAAACCAAGAATTCACCTAGTCCCTACTGACAGACTCCTTCCTACCGGTGAGATGCCCAAAAATGTTGTGTTCATGCTTGCAAGCACAGCTGATCTTACAGAAGTTCTTCAGGATGTTACCCACTGACCTGATCCAACCAACGCTGGCCACGCAGCAGCACTTTAACAACACAAATACAACACTTAAGTTTCCCTCTCCGTATTCAGGGTACTTGGTCTCTGCCTGTAAGTGCCAGCACTCCCAGTGCAGCACTAAATTACTGCCAGGACCAGGGTGAGACTGTCGAGCCAGCTCAGGTTCACCTGCCTCTCACTGCAACACCAACATACTCTCGGCCTGCCACCGATGAACATCACTTTGGGGGCATGGTGATGGTGGAGTAACAGCATCTCAGCACTGGCGAGGAACTGGAACCAGTTGTCTGAAGAGGTGGTGGAGATCTGCTGGGAACTTTTAAGGAATTTCCATCCTTGGAAGTTTTCAAAATTTGGTAAAACACCAAACAACCCTATCTATCTTCACAGTTAACTTTGCTTTGAGCAGGAGGCTGGACTAGACGATTTCTGGAAGTCACTTCTACCCTAATTTTTCTCTGCAGGATTTTGGGATGTTTCAGCCTATAACTAAAAGGAAGGAGGGCAGCCCAAGCTGCCTGCATAAACAGCCTCTGCAGGTCTCAACTATCTAGTAAAATACCACTGTGTACCAAGTTAACCTTTGCGAAAAGCAAAGCATTTTTATTTGCAACAGTGACCTGACTCCAGTCCCCTGCTGAGTACTGTACTGTACTCCTTAGATGCTCCCGCTGATTTCTGTGGGAAATAATGTCCTATTCTCTGTGTGACAAAGTCTGATCCCCCCCTCTCCTCCCCCCGCCATCATGCATTCACAGAGTGGATAAACATTGTTTACGGCCAATCAGCCCAGTGACAAAAAAGGTAAAAGATAGGGGACTACAGAGGCTTCCAAGGATAACATGCGGAATAAAAAGCTGAATCTGGAAGTACGGTCACCCACGGAAGTCAGAGAGATGACTGCGTACTCAAGTTACCATGGAGTGATGAAGGATCTTAAAGAGTCAGCAGACCGGAACAAGTATCTCAGCCCATGGCACAGGGAGCAGGAGGTGTGCAGTTACCATGTTTAACATGTTCTGCTTCACAAGTGCTGCCGGACTAGGAACCCAGAAATAGCCTGATGCTGTCCCACACTGCTCCCCGCTTTGATGCAGCAGCAAAGTAACCCAACAAGAATCATCAAGTCTTCCACCAGACTGGTTCCCTGACCCCTGTTATCCACGCTGACCCCCCAAACTTTGACTGTGAACCTCACCCCCATGACTGCCTTTCCACCAGACACGTGAGGCATCTCCTGACTGCTCAGAGCTCTGCTCGAGAGGAAAAACCCCAGTTTGGGAGCCACTGGCCAAGGCAAGCCAGAGGCTGCACCTTTTGCCCTGTTCTGCTGGAGCTGCCTGTCATGTGAGCAGCTCTTGCAGGAGAAAAGCAAACCTCTGTGTTCTGTCCTGGCAGGGAAGGAAGAGAGAGGATTACTGAAAACAGACTAGCCAGTTTCACTTTTTGTCTCTCACGTACTAGTATAATGGTAGAAAATTAGCACAATAGGATTTAAGTGGAAAGTATGTAGTTAACTAAAACACAGAGCTTAAAATGAATAGCTGTGGGGCTGCTTTTATTATTTTTGCAATAGATTCAAACACCGTCAAAGAATCGGATTACTTCTGTTTTAAAATATATTGGTAGTTTAAAGCTGCATAAATATCCTAGGGTCAAAATCATACTCTCACTGATTTAAATGAGAATGGGCAGTAGAATTTTATTAAAAAATACTGTACATGTTGATTAAAACACATTTAAGAAGCAACAGACAACCTAAAAAAATAACACACAGCACAAAACAAGATAGCATCGGAGTTGGGTGGGGAGAAGAATCAGTATTACATTGAAACTTCCTATTATTTAGAGTAGGAAAATCAAGATCAGTTTTAGTCAGAAACACTTTGTTAATTTACATTTATGTTTCAAGAACACACTGAACACATTTCCTCACATGACTAACACCCATCTAATTTACCAACATTAAACCAGTCATCCTCACTAAGAGCACCAATGACTGCCGGAAGTACTGTTCCAACTGTAAACAGGTAAGCTTTTATTAATGGGATAAAAGCACTAGAAAAAAAAAAGATCAGTATTAAAATGGACAGTTATAGTTCATATAACTAATATTTTAGGAGCAAGCTGTCTTAGTTATCTAAGTTGGAAATTCTTAGTGAAAACACCGAAATCGTGGCAGTCAATGACTAACCTTATAGACAGATGTTCTCTTTGTCGACATCTGCACTGAGTGAAGACACAATTTTTTTTCCGAATGACAGAAGTGTCCTGCCTCAAAGTTGAAAAAGCAGGACAGGTTATTTTCTATGTAAGATCTCCAATTCAGATTTGAGCATGAGCTTTGCCAGGGCTAAAATCTTAACAGACATGGATACGTCATCACAGAAACAATAAATTTAATCTAGTAACTATAAAAAAGTATCATATTTTGCTTCATAAATAGGCCTAGGATTAAGAAAAACACAGTCATGCTTGAATAAATGTATTCTCACATATTCTACATATTTACAGTAGTTTAATTAGTAATACAGACATGTTGTGCTGTTTAGGGGAATTTTTAATTAAATTTTAATTTCCAATCAAGTGTAGTTTGACATAAATTGGGAAAAACAGGAACTAATCATTATCTGAAAAACAAGATATGCATAATTCACTATTTTCTAAGAAAATGACAAAAAGTAAAAAGTAATACTCTGAGTGTATGTTGACATGAAGGACTGATAAAGAATATTCACCAATATAATTTATCCCTTTAAAAAACAAAACTCTGCAAACTACCATGATATCAAAGAATGAGAATCATTTGCCATTTATTAAACTTATCAAAAGCACAAATGCAAATGAAGATTAGAAGATACCATTTAAATCAAGGTTTAAACTGCAGGTTTAAACTGTGATTAAATCACCCGTTTTAAACCATTTTGATTTCTACCAATTACTCCAGTTCCCATATATTAGAATTGTTTTTTAATTAATGCATTAGTTAAATGATATCTGGGAGGAGATAGGGGAACACAAAGATTAGTAAGGAGAGGCAAGACGAACATGTCCAGTGTCATTATTAAATCAACCAAATTAAAAGAGCCCAGGATACGACTGGGGTGTGGTACTCAAAAGAGAATGTTTATGAGAGTGTCCAAGTTTAGCATAAGAGAATAGGCAGGCCTGGAAACCCCATGGGAATAAGATGCATCTGTTGTTGCAGGCAGCCCCAGCAAAATGTTACTGGTTCACTAGCCTGGGGCAAGCTTTTTTTTTCTTTTTTTTTTTTCCCTTCCCCTTTTTTGAAAGCCAAGTAACATATTCGCTTGCCTTTTTTTTTTTTTTTTTTTTTTTTTTTTTTTTTTCCATCGTCAAGCTGAGGCCGGGTGAGAATATTTTGTGTCTAGACTAATAAATGTTTGTAAGGGTTTTGCAAGACTGGTTTATGGGAACAGAATCCACTTTTTGTTTTTCTGCTGGAAAAAGCAACATTAAAAGCAAATGAGCACCATCATGCATTTGTTTTAAATTGCATATTACAGCACTGCTATTTTGTGCGCAATCAATACATAATTTGGAAGAAAAATGCTTTTAAAATTCAAAGCTATCCCTGAGCAGCTAAGGTTCTCTTGGAAACTGAAGGAGGAGTCTGAAATTATTGTTCTTTTGTTTGCATCCCCCAGTGGGAAAGGGAGCACACAACTAGAAACCACTGTGCTTTGAGGCAGCATGAATCATTAAGAATAAAGATCAACCCCCCCTTCATTTAAACATCAGATATTAAAACTGAATGTAGGACAAAGGTAAGCTAAACAGACTCCTTCCTTCCCAAGCAGTTATTGGGTTAAATAAAATACCAAAGGGACTATATAAATCTTGTAACTTCCTCTACTGAAATTAAAAAAGATACTTATATTTTGCAAAACATGGCCTGTCGAGATCCCAGTTACAAGCACCAACTTAATCAGTGGAAATTACTGGGAGACACATGGGCCAAAACCTACATTTTCTTTTTAATATTTGTTTTGGAGGGCGGGGTATCTCAAGATGAAATGGCTGACTGAGCTTTTTATTTCATTGCTTTGGGTGGAAATGACTGAATCTTTCCACACAAAGTAGTGCTGAGAAGCTGCTCTGGTGCAAGGCAATCTTCAGTCCCAACCCTCCAGCAAGCTCACACCCTCAGCCCGTCTCCCCACAGCACCCGGACTTAAACACTGCCTGGTAAGGAATAGGGCTCCTGTTCAGTAATTCACAGATAGTAACTTCATGAGGATTACATCCAGAAACAGGATATTCACTCATATAAAGGAGCACATATCTGCAAATTCTGCCCTTAGAACTAGCTCGTGCCCATATGCATTTGGCATAAAGTGCAGCAAAAGTGCAGCTCGCTCTTTGTCAGTAAGCATGGGTGACCACGGGCTACGGCATTTGCACTGTCATCACCCACACAAATATTAATATACTGGAAAGATTTCAAAGCAAACTATTCTGAAGTAAAATTTCAGCGTCTTCAATAATGTAAAACTTCTCCCTCTGAACGTTATCCACAATGATTAATATATATTTCTAAGGATGTGAGCGTGCGACTATTCCTTTACTATGTGTAGAAAGAGTAAACTTACTTCACTTTAATATTACTCTCTTTTCTCATCTCTTCCCTCCTTTCTGCAAAAGAAGCAAACAGCTGACACTAACAAGGCCTTATTTTTCCCCTGGAGGAACCCCAAAACGAGAGAATTAAAAGAAAAAAAAAAAAAGCGCTACTTGTCAAGAACCAGATTTAAAATGAACATTTGTGGACTGTAAGATAAAACACCCGAAGTTGCAATCATTTCACACACACAAAAAAAGTCTCCATCTTAAATTATTTCATTTAATGAAATAAAAAAATTAGTTCTCTACTCACCCACAAACTCCTCCAACAAATTCATGTAAAACGTATTAAGAAGTCAAATTTGTAAAACACTCATAAGCTACAAGGAGTCAAGTTGGGTGAGTTTGTATCATATTTTAAGAGATACCTACAATGCCAGCAAGGATCTTGTACGGGCACCAATTCCCCAGACTGATCCATGCGCAAAAACCTTCAGATTTAATAGGCGGACTGTTTGGTGGATGAGGAATTGGTTGGATGACTGCATCCAGAAGGTAGTGTTAAATGGCTCAACGTCCAGATGGAGATCAGTGACAAGTGGTGTCCCTCAAGGGTCTGTGTCGGGACCGGTACTGTTCAGTATCTTCATCAACAACACGGACAGTGGGATTGAGTGCACACTCAGCAAGTTTGCAGATGACACCAAGCTGAGTGGTGCGGCTGACACACATGAAGGATGGGATTCCACCCAGAGGGACCTGGACAAGCTTGAGAAGTGGGCCCATGTGAACCTCATGAGGTTCAACAAGGCCAAGTGCCGGGTCCTCCACCGGGCTCGGGGCAACCCCTGATATGAACACAGGCTGGGGAATGAAGGGATTGAGAGCAGCCCAAGAAGGACTTTGGGACACTGGTGGATGAAAAGCCAGACATGAGCCGGCAATGTGCGCTCCCATCCCAGAAAGCCAAGCATATCCTGGGCTGCATCAAAAGAAGCGTGGCCAGCAGGTCAAGGGAGGTGATTCTGCCCTTCTGGTCTCCTTTGGTGAGACCCCCACCTGGAGTGCTGTGTCCAGCTCTGGAGCTCCCAACATAAGAAGGATATGAACCTGTTGCAGCGGGTCCAGAGGAGGGCCACGAAAGTGATCAGAGGGCTGGAGCACTTCTCCTATGAGGATAGGCTGAGAGAGTTGGGGTTGTTTGGCCCAGACAAGAGAGGGCTCCAGGGAGACCTTATTGAGGCCTTTCAGTACTTAAAGGGGGCTTATAAGAAAGACGGGGACAAACTTTTTAGCAGGGCCTGTAGTGATAGGATAAGGGGTAATGGTTTTAAACTAAAATAGGGTAGATTTAGACTAGATGCAAGAAGGAAATTTTTTACAATGCAGGTGGTGAAATACTGGCACAGGTTGCCCAGAGAGGTGGTAGATGCCCCATCCCTGGAAACACTGAAGGTCAGGTTGGACGGGGCTCTGAGCAACCTGATCTAGTTGAAGATGTCCCTGCTCATTGCAGGGGGGTTGGACTAGATGGCCTTTAAAGGTTCCTTCCAAGCAAACTGTTCTATGATTCTATGAACTTAAACCCAGGTGACACTCCAGGTACGGTGAACCTTTTGTCAGTCCAGATCCCCACTGAGAAGTCCAGAGGACAGAGCACCGTATGTATTTAAAACTGCAAACAAGGCTGGACATTGTGCAGTGTTGCATGCTCCAAAAATTCCACCGAAGCTACAAATGTGTTTGATCTTGCTGAGAATCCTACTGAGAAACAGAAACCCCTGAGCTTTCACACTTGCTCCATCTAGCTCACTTGGCAACTGCTGCCAAGTGCCCAACTACTCCCGATACAGCTCTGATTTGCAGAGCGCCCTCAGCTCCAACTGATGTTGCTGAAGGCAGCTGACCTATGTATGAAAAAGCAGGTTTTGGTTTTTTTTTTTACTTTGAGAGTTTTCTAAAGATTAGCTAGGAATCTGAACTTTTTGAAGGAGGACACAGCTGTAACTCAGGTTTAACCACCAGTCTTCTACAGCCCAGGTAGTAAAAATTGTTCTTTCCTGACTCCTTCCCCATTGTGTCTCCTTTACTCTTTTTAGGATGTACAAGATTCCTAGATCTCATTTTGACCTAATTACCAAAACAGAGCCTTATACCATGCAGAGACAGTAGGTGAGTGTCAAAATCAACAGCATTTTGACATATGAAGCATGTCTTTCCATTATAACACATGGAGGAAGGCAATCACGTTATGTTTTGTTTAAGCTAATATACCTCAGTTTTTAGGAAAGACAAGCTTAGAGACCTCTACCAAGACTGCCTCAGACTAAGCAAAGATGCATTTCCATCTATGAAGGTCTCAGCACCTTTGTAAGGTAAGACAATGTTAAAATAATCACACTCCTAACCTATAAACAAGGATTCAAGCCTTAAAACCTATATAAAATTATTGCCTAATTCACAGTATTCACTGTAAGCCAACAGCTATTTTCCATCCAATATAGGGGGTTTATAAGATGCTTGGAAGATTCAAAGTGCTGAACATGTGGAACTTCTACCAGAACCATTAGAAAGTTCAAAAGCTCATTTCTGTCCTTCTGTCTGGCGGGGTGAATCTGGCGCTCAGAGTGCTCACAGAACGATGCTGGCTTTGCCAAAGAGCGAGGGCTGGCGTTATGCATGCCTCATTACACAGTTCTGTCTGCCCACTGTTTAAACAAAACTGCCAGCCTTCAAGGCTTGCTTGAGCAACGACCTCAAATTGTGGGTCCCCTGGCAGCCTGTTAAATTCCTTCAACTCCTAGTGAGACCAATGGATAAGGAAGGTGAGCAGCAGACTGCAAAATGCCACTGGGGAAGGCCAAGTTGCACGGCGTGAACCCAAAATAGCAAACCCACTTTCTTAAATGGCTCCAAACACTATTTGAAGCCCGTTCTTTGGAAGTAGAATATACTGAGCTCCTTTAGACCTGTTAGCCACAAGCAGAGGTCACGCTGCTAAAGGATGTTTGCAACATTAAGTCCTTTGCTATCTTTGCCACCATTTAAGGAGTGCAAAAAGTGGCATATTCAAAGTTCTCTACCATTTTTCCGAAAGGTTCTCTCATCTAGCCACATCCGTTCCTCTTTTAGTCGTCAGCAATTTTCCTAGTTTCTGTGCTTTAGCATGGTATTTTTATATTTTTAACGATATAATAAATGTACGCCACATTCCAGTTCTTGTCCCTTTAGATCATACCCTTTTTCACTGAACTTTAACATTCACTACGATCTCAAAGCTTTTAAGGATAAAAGAGTGATACACATCTTCCCGTAAGCAACAACAGCAGACTTTTGCTCAGTTTGGGCTGATTTCTGAAGCTACTTAGAAAGGATCCACTGGTAGTAGAGACCCTGTTTTATGAAGTATGTTACAGTTCGCTGAACTCTGGAGAATATGAAAATGACATCAGTGGACCTTCTGAAGTTCCTTCCAGTTCCTTGACAGAAAGACAACAGAACTGGAAATGAACCATCAGTTAAAGTGATGCAAGGCACTGAATTATGAAATGCCATCTGGCTGGTACAGGATAAGGAAATGTATAATTTTTGATGGCTTCCACCTCCACAGAAAAAGAAACAACTGTTTATGCAGCAAAGTGGTTTGAGTATTTGGGAAGGTCCTGAACTAGCCACAAAAAAATTAAAAAGAGAGAGAGGAAAAAAAAAAACAAAAAAAGGAGAGCAAATTAATTGGAATACAGACAATAAATAGGAATTAATACTAATGATGATGAAAGCATAAGCAATCACATCCCTTTAATAGCTTGAAGAAAGAAACTGCTTAATGCCTAATCTGACAATATTAGAAATTTAAATAACAACAGAAAATCGTATATGTATGGGTATATATTCAACAAAGCTGATGCTACCGACACATAGTGGGGAGATACATGACTAGAACACTAAGATCAATACTGCTCCCTATTTAGGAAATATCAAGTAAACAAAAGAAAAAGCGGAAATGGTACTATATTGAAAATTGCATCACTTGTTTACAAGTCACTGACAACTCAGAGGAAAACCGCCTTGGATATTTACGGATCAATGACCCCGCATCTAACGCGCAAGGAGAGGGAATATTGACCATTAATACACAGAAGAGAACAGCACGTCCATGCACTCAGCTAAAAAATGTTCAGAACCGTCCCCCACTCCATGACCCCAGAACTGTTATCACACGGGACTTTAATTTAATAAACAGACACTGAAAAGATCATTCTGTCAATTTTGCAACAGGCTCAGGATTTCTAAAAATTAGAAAACATAAAAATACTGAATTTGACACTGCGGAATTCTTGACTAGACCTCAGCTTGACAGGTAAAGAGAAACTGATCACCAAAACAAAGATTAGCCATAGGTTAGCTACAAGTGATTGTGCCTTGGTTATACTTATTCTATGCAAACTGAATAAAACCCAGTTTATATGTACTTGGTGCTTTAAAAGTTACAGCTTCATAAAGCTGGAAAAAATCCTGAACTCAGACTTGAGGAAAGAATCTGACTTCAAAGATATATGACTATTTTTTAAATCAGATTCTTCTAAAGGCACCTCCAAACAAAAGCATCACCAATCATAACTAAATGGAAAAGTTAACTAAAATGTAATCCTTTCCATCAGACTACGTAAAAACAAATGAGGGAAAAGCAGGGGGGAAGCTAAAGGATAGCAATAAGCTTAAGTGAAATGCTATAGACTGCTCAGTAAGGCAAAACACGTAAGAAACAGTCTTTTCAGTACATTAGGAACAAAAGGAATCCTAACAACAGTACAAAGTCCATTATTTGATAGAAATTCTTCAGCACTGAGAAATCTACAAAAGGCAGAATTGTTCAATACACTGCTCTAACAGTTTCCAATGATATATTGGTATGCAGTGATAAATATTGTCTATTCCAATAATAACCAACAGTGATAAATGACAGCAATTAAGGCTAGACACCAGGACACTGGATCCAGCTAAAGCTCATCAAAGGTCATCAAGGTTGCTTCAAGAGAGAAAACAATCCAAAAGAGATCCATAAGAAACCTTAAGAGAGTAGAAAAGTATGCCTCTCAAAGAAAAGCTCTGCCTCAAACTGCTACGTTTTACACAGACAAGTTTGGGGACAATCATAGCATACACACATATTACCCAAATGTCATAGCAGAAGGCTTTTCTGTCTAGCAAAGCCAGAAGAACCATTAGCCTTAAGTTAAACACAAATAATTTCAGTTATAAAAAATGGCATCTACTTCTAATCGGCTCAGGGGAATTCAGTTAACAAACACAAGTGAAACAGACTGCCTTGCTGGCAATGCTTAAAGACAGTAACAAAAGGGTTTTCTAAATGATGTGTGCTTGCTCAAAGAGGTCATAATTAGGGCAGTCCTATAGTTTGCATCACGCAGGTTGTTTTAAACAGTGTTTCTGTAAATATTCAGAAGCTTTTTTGTTTAAAATCCTTCTAAGCAAAAACAAACAAAAACCAGACTGCTGGTCAAAAGCAACAGCACAGCTTTTAAAATTCCTCATTCCTATGTTTAATAGAATATTTGTTTTCATGTAACAAGTTTCGTAACAAAATCCACTTTTTATTTAGACAATGTTTATATGCACTTTGACATGCCCAATATGCTCTCTGTACATCTCTATTTTAAAAACCAGTGGCACCTACTCCAGCTTGCAGACCAGGAGACGACTCAGCCTTCGCTATTTTACATGACACCGTGCAAAGTAAACTTCTCTATCCTTTCGTAAACTATTTAACCTAATAGAAAGTCCAAGCACTTCAGAAATAAAGCACGAATACCTACCAGATAACGTTCACTACTACAGATACTCGGAGCCCTTTCAGAGATCCAGAACTGCCTCCATTACGTGGTTTACCGAAGTCGGTGTCGATCTCCAGTGCCGCACATCCTGATCTAGGGGAAAGGCGAGGGTCAGAACGCACCCCAAAACCCAGACACCCCCAGAAGAGTAAACCAGACATCTTCCCCAACTTTGCCTGCACGTACACCCTGCTGCTCCTCCGCGCTCGCCCCCGCTCCGCAACGCCACGGGATGCGGGACAACTCCGGAGACACAACTTCATGGCTCGCTGGCTGCCTGTCAGTCTGTCCCTCAGCCCGGTGACAGCGGGCGGGAACTCGCCAGCTCCTCCGGGAGTGAACTTCTCCGCTCTCCTGGCCGACTGGCGGATTTTCCTCCGCCCCGTGCCCGGCTTTGCTCGCCACAGGGCGGAGGAGGGAGGAACGGGGAGAGGAGATGCTCCCCGCACTCGAAGGGGTTTAACCCCGCTGCGGGCCAGGGGCACGCAGCGACCCGCTTCCAAGTGACACCCCGGCTCTTCCCCGCCCCCCGGCTGCTCGGAGCCCGTCCGCCCCCGGCAGGCGATGCCCCCCCCGGCCCCTCGCCCGCCGCCG
>VYZM01011224.1:466297-505416 GCA_013398915.1 Dromas ardeola | reverse complement strand
CGGGGGGTTGCGCCGGCGTCGCAGCGCCGCGGTCCGGGTTCCGCCGGCGGCTCCTCGCCCTTTCGGGGGCGACAGGCCGGGAGCTGCCGGCGCCCTCAGCCCGCTCCCCCGCCGGCAAACTTGGGCTCGGCGCTGGAGCCCCCCGCCAGGCGCCCGGCCGGGCTCGAAGGACGCCTCCAGCCCCGAGCTCCCCTCAGGTGCCCGGCGCTGAGGGAGGACATTACCGCAAGCTCCAGAGCCCCAGAGCAGGAGCGAGTGAGCGCAGAAGTAACGGCTCTAAGGAGAAGAAAACCCACAACCCTCTTTTTTTGTGTGTTCAGTTACAGAACTTGGAGAAAGGGGACCTCTTTCTTCAGTACATACCTAGATACTTTAGTCAATATTTAGCTTTAATTCCCACTGCATACTTGTCAAGAAATGTTGCGTTTCCACGTGCAATTTCTTTCATCACTGTTTGCCATTTTGATTCAGACACTAAAATACGGTTGTTTCCCTGAGAAAAATAAAGATGTGGCTTGTGGGAACCATTAATAGTTGGTCATGGAAGACCCGAGATTTATGCAATTATAAACACAATTTTTTAAAAACCTGTACAGGTACAGTATCCTGTCGCAACTAGTGAGAGGAAGGAGTTTGATGAAAGCTTTGAAGAGCTAAAGTTTTGATCCCAGGATCGGTTTTTCAAGCAGTCACCTTGGGGAAGGTGGTCAGCAAAGCGCCCCCACAGCCCCATCAAAAATCAGCAACAGCAGCCAAGGTGGAGATCAAGTTAAGGAAAAGTGGCATTAATTCCTTTATTACATTTCCAATGTAATACATTACATTAAAATATAGATTTTCAATACAATTTTTCTTCCTCCTGTGCTTGGCCTTTGCCGTATACCAATACACCAAGAGTGGGATAAGTTGGTTTTTAAGCGTAAGCTTGTTAATGATCAAAATTATTCTGTGATTAGAGCAGGCAAAACCCGCAAAATGGTGATTCATTTTTTATTAATACCCATCCAAACAATACAGATAAAAGAAAAAATTCTGCATAGTACACAAACGTTTGGACAAACACACTGGAAAGAAACAAAAAAAAGAGAACTAAAACATACCTAAGAAACCAAACACACAGAGAGGGATTGCACAGTTAGGCTGTGAGGTGACATAACACAACAATGTATCGTGCCACATATTTTATTGCAATGGATATAAAATTTTATTCTCATATATAATTAAGCTTTGCCTATCTTTTTTTCAATTTTTTTTAAAAATTAACTGTCAAATTAACTGAGAGAAATTTTCTCTGCTGGTTTAAAGAGGCATACATCTTCAAAACAGGGTATTGCTTGGGTTTTACTTAAATATATTTATCACCAACAATATATTCACTTTTATGTAACAGAGATATAATTTTCTCCAGGTAACTAGAAAACTATTTACAATTTAATTCAACTACAAGCCATCTGACCTGCAACTAACAATTTATATTAAAATGCTATTCTCCAGTATCAAGAAGATTGTCATTATTACAAGCAAGACTAAACTTTACCTTAGGAAGTTACAGTAGTAAATCTTGCTTTGTTTCAAGTTAGGTTTTTTTGACAGACAAAAACGTGCCACAGCAGAAGTTAAGTTTGTGGAAAGCATGTTTCTCCCACATATTTTCTTTAGGTTGTTAATTCTATGAAAGCCACTTGAGGTGCTAGCAGGTAATTAAAAAAATTACCTCTGAACTGCATTAAGAGGTTTCTAAAGGATTTACTTCCCATATACCAAAACGAGATTTGGTTTAAAACCTTTATGCAATATACAATGGACCACACAGCACCACAAGACTAATTCAGAAAAACCTTTTCCTACAAGCTGGAAAACGATGATAAAAGTTTATCAAGTTTTCGATCGTTTTCTTTGAAAGAGAGGTACTGAAATTATCTGGGAGATGTTCAGATCTGCAGTGTTACAGAGGCAATGACAGCAGTACGTCACATAAAATATATATATAGAGAGAGAACAAAAATGTCAAATAAAAGCAGTTAAAGGACTTTATTTGAGCTTTCTTAATAAATTTTAGGATATATTTGTTTAATATATGTATAAATATATAGGTAGAAGTAATTTTTATTGAATTATGCACAAATAACAGCATGCAATGTAAAGAAAACTTTACAGGGTAGCAGTCAAGTATGCTGAAATCAAGTATCAAGGAGCACAACTGAAGGCTGCGATTTCTTTCTTCATTTCCTAATGAGAAAAAAAGACAAACTAACAGTTAGCATGAATAAAAGCTTAAGAACCCTGTTTATTTCTTCATAAAAAGAATAAAGAATCTGTACATACATACAACTGTTAGTAATATTTTGCGAATACACGCGCTACCACCATCACAATGTCTTTCTATACTCACTAGCTTCAAATGCATCCTTATGCATCCGAAATAAGAGAGTAGGCTAGACTGACTGCACGGACCTCTATCAACAGTGGTTTCAACAATTCGAAAGAGCAGACAGTTCCTGAAAAGCCACAACTAAAAGCTGGAAATGTTATTTTCTGCACTCTGAATAATTAACTGGTTAAAGTCTATCTCTTCATATAGTAGAGGTTGCTCCTGACCGACTTGCACAGTCACTCTGAATAGCAGATTATTTTTTTTTTGTTAAACCTAAAGGTAGAAGTAGAAAACAAAGAAATCAAGTCCCTCTTAATTTAAGCATCAAAAGTTAAGTCACAAAAGCTCACAAGCCCTGAGATAACATAAATAAATCCCTTCTTATGCTAAAACATGTCACTATACTAGACGAGAGAAGGGCACATTTTTCAGGAATGGCCTCCCTGAATCCAAATAATCCTCACTGTTGCACAACCAGAACGGAGTGTCCGTTCTAACTCTTTATCAGATGTGCAAGAAGAGATCGAGGTGACCAGCGCTGAAGAAAAGGGGCTTCCTCTTTTTAAAGACAGACCGAGAGGCATAAAGAATTTTATCTGTTCTCAGGCACAAGCATCTCAAAGACAAACGGATTCAAGGATCTGGATCTGAAGACTGAATATCCAACCTATCTACATCGACTCAATACTGGGAATTCCTGACTGGGACCGTGGGTGCCTCTGGAAGATTTCTGTTGAGTTCTGGCAACTCAGAAATCCTCTCCTAGAGGAAGAGATCAGATAATTTGACTTATTAGCGTTAAACTGTCAAGGCAGAAATCTCCCCATATGTCAAATTAAAGATGCTCGAGCCATGCGAGTTAAGAAGAGATTATGGTGAGACTAGAGGAGAGTCTCAAACTCTTGTTATGTTTCATACCTAATTTCTTTTCAAGAATAGAATGACTACTGTATGGAGTACTACCATGTCTGCCTGCCTGTAGGGGGAGAAAGAGGAAGCGTCAGACTGAGCAAAGCACCCCCCCTTTCACAGCCCCCCACCCCTAAACAGGTTCTGGAGAAGGACTAGAGACAGGGTGAGGTTAACTGCTTTGAGAGGGACGTGTGGGTGGACCTATTGTCTTCAAGCTCAAGCCTTTTCCTGCTGAAACTGCCAGCAATTATGCCAAACACAACAATGGTTTTGCAAGATGGATAAATGTCTTCCAGACCGAAATGAAAAAGTCTCGTAACACAGGCAACTACGCAATAAAGAGTAATGCTAAATAATGTGACATCCAGAGTGCACACATACATATGCATAACACACACACGCACGCGTAATAGTGATAGAAAGTACTATAAGACAAAAAGTTTACCTTCACTAATTCGGTTTTGTCGTAATCTTCCCGATGCTGGTAAATGCACTGACTGAGAACAGCATATAGTTTTTCCAAGTGAAATATATTGAAGCTCTTAGTTATCACAGTAACAAAATGCAACAGTTGCTAAAGAAAAAAAAATGGAAACTACAAGTTTAGAATAGCGCAAGATCCTTTGAATAGTCTCTCTATGTTTTCAGAAGCTAAACAATACAACACAAGTGACATCCTACTTTCTTATATTGTTAAATAAAATATGAGTGACTCTTCAGAGAACAGATTAAATATCTCACAAGATTTAAATGGAGAAAATTAATTAATTTTTCATACTTCAGAGAAAAGGCAGGCTTAAATTTCAGACAGTATTTTATTACTAATCAATCTATCACATCAACGATCATAATTGTGAATCAGCTGCTTCCAGAACAGCGGGGAATGACACAATCCACTTTGTCGGAGAGTTGTTGCCACAGCAAGGCCACTGTTGCATTTCCTTAGAGAAACTGCTGCTGCAATGCAGGGCACTGTAAAGCGGATCTTTGGAAGCCAGGCTACGCGTCTTCCAGATACAGCTGTGCCAGCTAGAAACAGAAGCATCCTTAGGTGCTCACCTTAACCCATTAGCTGAACGTGTACAGAGCCTACAGCTCTACTGGCAGAACACGCTGCTCCTGTCTGGAGCAGATCAGGGCACAAAGTTAGATCAGTTAGCTCCTGCCTTTAAACCAAAGAGTGGATAAACTAGCAGAGTGACTCTGTCTGTAGCAAATTACCAATCTCACACGGTTGTTTCTGTTACCAAAGATGTGAAAGTGATAATCATAGAATGGTTCGGGTTGGAAGGGACCTTAAACATCATCTAGTTCCAACCCCCCTGCCACGGGCAGGGACACCTCCCACTAGACCAGGCTGCTCAAAGCCCCATCCAGCCTGGCCTTGGACACTTCCAGGGATGGGGCATCCACAGCTTCTCTGGGCAAGCTGTTCTAGTGTCTTACCACCCTCACTGTAAAGAATGTCTACCTGATATCTAATCTAAATCTCCCCTCTTTCAGTTTAGAAATGTTACTTCTCGTTGTATCGCTACACTCCCTGATAAAGAGTCCCTCCCCATCCTTCCTCTAGGCCACCTTTAGGTACTGGAAGGCCGCTATAAGGTCTCCCTGGAGCCTTCTCTTCTCCAGGCTGAACAAACCCGAACTCTCTCAGCCTGTCTTCACAGGAGAGGTGTTCCAGCCCTCTGATCATCTTCGTGGCCCTCCTCTGGATCCATTCCAACAGGTCCATGTCCTTCTTGTGTTGAGGACTCCAAAGCTGGACACAGTACTCCAGGTGGGGTCTTACGCGAGTGCAGTAGAGGGGTAGAATCACATTCCTCGACCTGCTGGCCACCCTTCCTTTTGATGCAGCCCAATAATCTCTGGGAAAGCAGCAGTAACAAGCTATGGCTGCACCTTCCTCCACTGCTGCGGCTGCTCAGGATCTGTGTGTTGTGTGAGGCTGTGAAGATGTAGCTCAAGAGAGCAGCCACTCCAAATGAAAATACTCCTGCCTCACAGCTGCCTGTCATCAAACTCTGCCTGCCTCACGTCAGATAGCACAAAATTGGAGTGTTCCCCTCAGCTTCATTCTGTACAACATGCAGATAAGACACACAGAAACCACACAGCGTGCTTTCAAGCCGCTGCAAACAGAAAAGGTAGGATGTGACAGAGATCTGTGATCAGCATCCTGTGTGAAACTATTTCTAATTGCTGCCACAGAGATGACTGCATGCTCTTCTGTATGTTCATAAAGTTCTAGGCCTATTACCAATCAAATAAACAAACAAAAAAAACCCCAGACAAAACGAAGCAGCTACCTTTTGGAGGTTCACCTAGCTTATTCACTGCAGATGAGTTCCAAAGAGGCTCTCTGGTGTGAGCAGTTAGTTCCAATGGCACCAATGTTAATGAAACAAGTTTTCTAAAAGACGCATTTGATGACTGTAATTCTCCTCATAGCTGAAAGATATATACGGGCTCTACCGTACCATTTCTGCAGTGAGCAGTAACTTCAGAGCAGTCTATGAAAAACCTGTGTGGCTTCTCTACATACACAGACAGACATGAACAGCCATCCCCGTGAAATCTGCTTCCTTGGGAAGCCAACTCTAAAAAGTTAGTTTCACCTCTACAAATCAGGTCACATCTTAAAAATGTGACAGAAATTGTGCTGACAAGCCCCTTCACCAAAGTGGATTCCTATCTGGTCACATTCCCCCCACACAGGGGAAACATCCACGGGAAACACTCCCTTTTCTCATCATGGCACGTAAACAGCAGCCCTCCTCTGCTTTGCCCAACCTCCAGGACTCCAACCTAGCAATTTTCCTACTTTTCCTCACTGCAATATCCCCTGAAGATCAGGTCTTTGTTCTACCCTCTCCATTTCATGCAAAGGAGCCTCTTTTACCCCCTTTCACCCCCTGCAGCTAGGCCCATTTTTAACCCTTTCCCCAACTGTAGCCTAGGATAGCAACTTCTCCCCTTGCGAGGGGCTAGAAAACCCTTCTAACACTGAACTGTATGAATGCAAAATTCTAACACTGGATTTTGAAAGAATTTCAGAAAAGAAGGTATTAGTATTTTATGCATGATGAGCTTTATGTCAACCTGCTAACCAAGTCATCACTGCTAGAAATACAAGTCCCTTTCAGGTTCCTAATAAATGAAAACATGCAAAAACCAAACCAAACCCCCAAAATCTATCATAAAAACTGTTAAGACATTAATAACCAACAGTACTAGCAGGTTGTCAGTGGGCTATTTTAAAATTCAACAAGCCCTTTTAAATTAAAAATGAGGGCGAAAACCCAGTCTCCTAAAATTCAGTTCACCAAAGGCAAGAACAGCAGCCTACACCGGCTGTGGAAACACAACAGTCTAGTCCATTACAGATTGAATTATTTCACAAGCTGTGTATCCTTCCCATAATTCTTTTCAATTGGTTAACAACTGACTTAATTTACAACTGTACATGTAGAAAGAAAATGTCCTACTTCAGTATTAACAAAATTGAAATTAGACTTACTTTGAGCTCACAGTAATCCACAATCACTGCCTGTGTGAGAATTTCTGTTGCTTTCTCGGCACATACCAGCTGTTGCTCCTCTACCCGAGAACGTCTCGCACGAGTCATACGGTGTACCCACGAATCTGGAATGACACAAATTTTTAAGTCAGGATTTCTGTTTATCTGGAATGCGGTATCAGTGAAGTATCCTGTACCTGGAATACAGTCTCTCTCTGCAATGACAGAGACAGAACTGTTAGCATTTTTTCACTGAGAAATGCTTTACTTTTACATTCTTCCTGGCAAAAGTCACTGCTCCATAAAAATTAGAAACTCAAGACACAAAAAAAAAAGCACTAGAGAAAAAGGCAGGGTAAAACCAGGGAAAAAAACATCGTCACGTTGCCATTACAGCACTGCATGGTTAAACTCCAAAGTAATTTAGGTGAGGAAACACATCTTACATTGCAAACATTAGGACATAAGTCTATTCCACGTGCGACTCTGGCTCCACACTGCTTGAAGTACAGAGCTTTTTAACTTGCACTGCTCATTACTGGGAAGATACTCATACAAGAAAGTCAATTGTTTTTCAATTAGGTACCATTTGAACAACAAACTTCAGAATCAAAAAGCCAGCAGCTGCAGAAAAACATGAGTTTGGCTAGCGTAACTAGAGGGGCAGCATCATTATGCAAGAAACACTGTGTGCTGATTTTAGAGAGATACAACAGAAACAACAGAATGGAATTAAAAAGGCTAAAACCTAATAAATAGTGTAAACCTATTCAGGAGGAAAAAGGAGCTAAATGACCTGTTTGACCTTTCACTTACCATTTGAATCTCCTTCTTCAGAACTTTCTGCTATTTGGCAATCCAGCATTTCACTCTCCTTTCTTAAGTCTGAATGTTCAGGAAGCACAACACTCTTCTTTTCAGAAGCAGATTTAGCCACAAGGAGAACTCTCTCTCTTTCATTTTCTGTCCCAGATTTATTTTCATTCCCATTTTTCTGTCGTTCTTGAAGTACGTTTTCATTTTCTTCCATAGAAGAATCCTGTGTGGACTCAACTTCAGTGCGAACTGTGTTAGAAACATGTTTTTCTGGAGACTCTTCATCGCTGTCTACTTCATTTTGGTCTTCTGGAACTTTGTTCTCTTTATTGAACTGAAAATTCCTTCTCTTTATTGCAATACTCGAAGACCCTTTGCTCTTTCTGCGTTTTCTTTTTGACGTATCTACAAAGAGATATCAGAAAAAGTAATCCAAAAGGTTACCAAAACAGTTCTTCAAAACCCAGCATCCTCATCTTACTTGACTTACAAGGAAAACGATCAAAAGAGCTCAAGTACCATTGCCTGTCTCCCTACGTATGTCTAGAGAAAGAATTACAAGTTAACGAGGTCAATTTGCTACTGGATTTTAAAAAGCCAGCTACAGATTTTCATTCACAAAGCCATCAGCTTCAAGATTTTATGAGCAGAAAATTCTTACTTTAGATAGGAAGTATTACTGCAAAACAAGGTTATATTAGTTGCTTACTCTCTTCTTATGTAAACTATAAGATGAACAACAGAAAAGCATCTGGAGATGAGCCCTTCTTCAAATCTGTTATAAAGCTGTAAACTTCAAAAGCTAAACACGTGTTGGGTAGAGTTAGACAATTTTAAGGCAATATTTGCTGGAGAAAAAATTGTCTTACACTTTGTATGCTTTCTGATTCAGTTAACTTTGTTTAAAACAAACTTCGCATTTTTGCCTTCCAGAAAAACCCACCGTTCTTTGTATTCATGGAGAACTGCACAAAGCACATGGGTGAAGTCAATGGCAAAATTCCCAGTCATGCCAGTGAGACCAGGAAACTTCAAACTATGTCACGCATTTGAACTGAGAGAGACCCGACTCCCTTTGTTCTTTCATGTCCTTTTCACAGGAAAAATGAGGAAATAATGATCTTTCCTTTACATATCTATTATTATTGCTCCCCTGTTTTTTTCCCCTTTTCCCCTTCACTTGGAAATCACAGTAGGAGGTGGCATAGAGTTTAGCATTTGAGGGTGGGGAAAGGAAAAATACTGTTTCATATACCTAAAAACGAGTTGAGCATTCATAAACTGCCACGTACAACACTTTTGATTTCAACAGGTAGCAAAATTTAGGAGCCATTAAATGTCAGTTGGGCCATTAAGGCCAGTGTCTCACAATGGAAGCCAACCACTGAACTTGAACTTTATAACCATATCGAATAAATGACCTCTGGATTTATCTCACATTTTGAAGCAAATTTAAAAATGTAATGCCTCTGGCATGAAGAACCAGGTGTCACAGAAACCTGTTGTGTCACAAGAACAGAGAAGGTATCAGCAACCTTAGCACTTTCTCCAAATAAAATAAATGCAACTTGCCATTACAGCGGGGTGTACTGGAATCTACAGGCACTGCTGGCATCTTTGTTTTTTCGTTACACTTTGAGTCTGCTTTCTTGCACCCAGGAACAGAGTTCTCCTTCGGCATTACATGGTAGTAAGATGGAGCGTACTTTGAAGAGCTACAACCTTGCAATAAAGAACAGATAGGAAATAATTGTGTCTTGCATTGTTAGTTACAAATACTGAGACAAGTCTTAAAATCCTTAGCATCAAAAAACCATACCTCTTTTCTTACGAGATTCTTTAATTTCTTCACAGCTTTGTTCAAAATCTTCATCCATTTCTTCCCTCACTATGGCGTACGCAGTATCTCTCAAAGTACAAGCTCTGTGCCTAATGAGACGATCTGAAATTTTACAGTCAGAACTGAGTATTTTCTACCAGCCAACGAAATCCGTTGTTTTGATTACTTGGAAAGATTTTTGCTTTTTTCATAGGTAGGTTCTGAAAGGTTATCTCAGTGAATATTTTCAGCATAACAACACAAAAGTTAATTATTAAAGGACAAGTACTAGTTACTGATCAACGCTTCTATCACAGTTTCATGCCCAAGTAGTTTAATGCTACAACATTTACAACCTGGCAAGAAATGCTCTCTGTGGATGTCTAAAGTGACCTAATCCCAAGTCTACTGTCCACAGATGACATTTATCAATTTATACATTTTAATTTTTTCCAAATTAGGGATACAAACACATCCTAACCTCCAGGATCCTTATCTGGGTTGTACTCTAAAGCATTGCTGCAGATTAGGTCAATGTCTTTTAGGAAATCTCCTGCAGTTAGGTACTGGTGCACGTCAATCTTTGAGAGAACTGCCGAAAGGTCCATGGGCTGTTTAATAACTGCGTCATAATCGGGTACCTACAAATGAAATATGCATGCTCTGAGATTTAACACAGTATCTACCAAAATTAATTCTTTTAATAAAGTCAAATAAAGGGCTTCTTAAAAACCCCAAATATTTATGACGTATCCAAAGATGCAGAAATTAACCAGTTAGTTTCTTGAAAACAGAAGGGCTATTTCAACTGCCTTTGAAGAGACAGACCAGAAGAGGGACAAAAAGCAGCAGGGAGGTCAGAAGCACATGTGGGGCAGAGAAGGGGACAGACACCCAGAGTGGGATTCATTCACTTTGCTTCAGAAAAATCGCAGCAAAGAAACCTTTCTCAGTAAAGTCACCCGAGATTCTCTTTGTTGTTGGCGGCAAGAAAAAAGGCTGCAGGAATCGCACCTTTGAAGTATCTGTCCTAGACATCTACTTTAGAATGAGATAACTGGACCCAGAGGTGCCCATTTCTTTGCTCAGGCCATAAAAGGAGCCTAATGACTAGTTTAGATGAGGACATCTATGTTTGTTTAGATTATTCACATCTCGGAAAATAGAAGTGAAGGGAAAGACAAGTCAGTGGACGCTTAGGGGAATAGGACTTTGCTGAAACACAAAGCTATATTAAAATTACAGCTGACTTTGAAGTATATGCCCCTGGCTTAGACTCATTCAACAAATTAAATGAGAGAAAGAGACAGAAAAAGCATATGGCAGGAAGAAGAAACTACACAGCCCTTATGGTTGATCTTACACTGAGGAGCTCCAGGTGAAACAGCGAATCTCAAAACTTATTTTAAAAACTGCTGCTTTTACTCCTGTTCTCACAGCAACTATTGACAGTCAAATTAAGAGCTTTAGGCTTTATTAAAACAGTCCTATATTATACTGTTTATAAAGCGAGAGATCTCTGCTTTTCAGTGCTGTAACGTGCCTACATATCAAGGCCTTCTCATGAGCAAACTGTGTTGGCAGTTGGACTAGATAATCGTAGTAGGTCCCTTCCAAATGAAATATTCTACAGACATTTTAGAAGGAACCTGGGGCTTTCAGTGAATACTCAAATAACAGAGAGCCTCAAGGAGTCAGCAGAAGTAAAAGCAAAATTCACTTCCTGTTTCTTGAAAAATCAGAACAGTACAGTCCTAAAAGCAAAGACAGACCTTCCTATAAAGAGCAAACACACTGAGAAATATACACACACAGAAATTATGAATACACACAGATAAAATGGTATTACAGATCAACACTAATTTACCTCCTCTGGGTCAACAGGCTTTGTAAATGCTCTGAAACGTCTGTCAACGGCAAGTCTATGAGTCACATCCCTTAAGAAAATCCTAAGTTCACGCAACGTATCCTCCTCCTGCTCCTCCAGCTGTCTTATTTCTTCCTCTGTCAGCTCTCGCGGCTTAGGCGGCGGTGCTACAGGCAGTACTTCCAGTGGCCGCCAGGCTTATATTAATCAGAAACTTTTAGTCAATTTATGGTACTCAAATGATATGAAAAACTGATAGGAAATTACCACCAAAGAAAATACTGTACAGCTATGAACTTACAGTTAGCAAAGTTTTATATGTAGAATATCCTCACCTGCGTTGTTTTTTGATGCAGGAGGTTTAGCAGCTTGATTTACAACTAAGTCCTCAAAAAACGCTCTTCTTTCTTCCTTAGTAGGCAACTGGACTTTGAAGACTTCTTTATAATCATTAGTAAACAATTCTTTTATCTAAAACATGATGAGAAAAGGTATTTCATACACAAGGCCACACACATTCATATTCTATTTCAAAAAGAAGAGTAACTTTCTAAATTAAATTGAATAATCATCTGGATAAGACAAACTGTGAAAAGTTATCTTCTTGCCCTTAAAACGCTAGATTTGCATAGGTTAGTATAGCAAATTAAAGTACCTTCTCTAAGGAACACCTCTAGAGTTAAAGCTCAATGAAGGGGCCATATGATACGCTGATAAAATGGTGACATTCACCACCTCCAAGACTGTTTATTTTGTATTTACCTGCCTTGCTGTCCTTTAGTTTGCAGTTTGTGGCAGCTATAGAGGGAACAGGCAGAGTTCAGCAGACAAGTGCAGGCTTTTTGGTAAGGCAGGGTTTTTTTTTGTTTTTGTTTTTTTAAATTAATTTAAATTAGGTGTCTGAAGTTGCATACTTCCAAGTTTTACTCAATTTTTCAATCTCTGCTACCAAAAGCTATGGAAGGAGTTTCAATATTTATTTTAGAAGGAATTTATTAACATACAAAAGCTCCAGTAGAAAGTTAAACCCTTTCAAAGCACTCGATGATAAACACATCTAGGTAAGCCCCCCCTGCTGTAACTGAGACAAAATAATCAGAGCAGCACATTCACATTTTTAACACCTTCCTTTAATGCACACTCTCAGATGTCTAGAAAGCTAAGCATGTACTCTTACTGAATTTTGCTAAGGAATACAACTAAAAATTAATTTCCAAGTTACTTAAACGTTAGTTGGAACTTAGCGTTCTGATTTGTAAAGCTTTCACCTGTATGAAGAAACTGAAATTTGTATTAAATAATTTAAATTTGAAATTACATTCCATCATTAACAGTGTGACCACAGTATTTTTTCAGTAAAAATATCTTTCACTTTTTAGTAAAAATATTTTCAGTAAAAATATTTTTTTCCTATTTACATTTCAAGCACTGTATGTTCTTGACTAGGTACATACCTAACCATCTGGAAGTCACTGCAATTATTGTCTGAAGTAAATTTATGTATCTGTCTAATAAGCATGAGTGTGTGAGCAGGGTGAAAAAGTTGGGTCAAAGTCGGTCTCTTTACTCAGAAAACAATTTAGACAAATGCTTTCAGCATTGTTTTGTCTAAGCAGATTTTAAGAGATGTGGTTAGGGTGCCTAAGTAATAACAGTATGAGTTTGCTTATGAGTGCACAGTACTCCAATGCTTAAAGTATTTATAAATTAACAAGAAATAGAATAAAGAAAGTAAGGAAAGTATTGACAGAAATACCTCTTTTGGGAGATCTGCGTGACACACATCAGATGTTGCAAGCAGCAAAACTGGAGCAAATGTTGGAATGTTCTGCAGTAGTGTTGTAAAAGTAGCTTTCAATGTAGCTCCAACAGCCTCCCACCACAAATGGATATGTGGGATATAAATTATACTTGGTGCTGTTCTTTGAGCTTCTCGCATCAACTAGTAAAATGAAAGCTTGGATAAGAAAACTAAACCATGTAGAACAGGCTAATAAATGACTTCGTATCTGTCAAACTATCTTATGGAATAGGCGCACATGAAGCCAAAACATCAAAACAAAGCAACAAAAGAACAACTCCTTAACAATAAGATAAAATTTTCACTTTGACTCAAATATAGACATTGCTACGCAGACAGAAACAGTCCCGAATCTCTGCCTGATTTCAAAACTACTTAGGTGCAAGATAGCTTCTGAAGAGCCTCACAACTCAGTTGGTGTGGTGGTGTGCCTGAAAAAACAAAGACTAACCCTTCAGCTATCAGTCTGGGTAAATCGCTACACAACTGCCACTACACCATTTTCAGTTCAGAGCGGGCATATATCCAAGTCAGTCCAGAGCACAGTCTAACCAGAGACCTATGTGAAAAGATGAGAGCTGACACTGTAAAAGAAGGCTGGTTACAATTCATAATTTCAGGTACATTTTATAAGAGGTGACCAGTCTTCAGCCTGCCTGAACAGCTTAATCACTCACAGCTCCTCATTACGAAAGGATCCATTAGACCAGATTATGTGCGTTGAAGAGCACAAGCCATTGCCTACAGATGGTACCTCAATCACAGAAGAGGACGTGCATCTACTGCATGAGGGAAGTGGCAACAGTCCTTTCACATGACAAATTTCTCCGTGCACCCTTTCAGATTATCAATATTCAGGGATGGGAGGCGCATGTGGTATATCTGGGCAGTGACCAGACATGGTAGTTATATCACCACAGATCCAAGCATCACATAACAAACAAGGAATTGTTCCTCTTATGTGACAGGTGAGTATCCAGTCATGTAATGTGTCTGTCCTTACTTGTACAGCTCTCAAACGTGCTACTAAAAGTACAAATATTTTAATACAGGGATGCCAAACAACGAAATGGATTTCCAGCCTAAAAGTAAAAAGGAAAACAGCACTAAATCTGCTTATATTTAATTTTCCTAGTGAAGAAAAACACACCAGTGTACAAATGTAAGTGTTCCATGAATTTTAATGCTTTTACTGCAGCAGCAGAAGCTGTATATGTAAATATACATATATGTATATGTAAATATACAACCTTAATTGCTTTACAAATGTAATAAAAAAGGAGGCCACAAAAAGCACATGACTGCAGTCAGGCTGATGCAGAGCCATCTACTGGGAGCACAGTCTTAAACAGCAAGCAAAACAACTTTCTGGATCCCACCAAGACCGGCAGGATTTCTTGCTATAAAAAGGGGTTTATTAGCAGCACCTCCCAGCTTCCCGAGCTGCTAGCAACATCCTCACTGTTTAATTTGGAATGGAAAATATGGCCACGTACAATATGCTTATTTGGTACCATTCGATCTAGAAGAAAAGTGGATTTTCAGACAAAAGTAAACGTAACAGCACATTCAAACCAGGCCACCTCCATTAACTAGTTTAAATACAGTTCATGAATCCTATGAGGTTAAAGAGAAAAAAAGATACCTGTGCACATGTTTCTTCTGGTGATGTGATACTAACAAACAAAACAGACAGGTCTAGTGTATAAACTGGAAACTTTTCCAGGGCATGTATTACTGCAGGTGCCAAATGAGAAGCTTGCCCATATCCTGGCTCCCCAACTAGTAAGAACCGTGGCCTGCAAGATGCTGGCTGGTAATAAGCATTTCTAAAACAGTAAGAAGAAAACAAGTTTAAAAATTAAGTGATGAATAGGCACACTTCCGGAAGTTTTTTTCTATAGACTGTTTGGTTTGGTTTTTTTTTTGTAATTACTCTCCATATTCCAGCAAATAATAAGCTGGTCTGTGATCAGGAAGATTATCAAAGCCCATTTTCTTGCAAACTTCCCCCAAGAAATCCTGCCAATCCCCAGCATGTCTGCTATTCATTTGGCTGGGTTAAGTAACAGCTCTTAAATCACACAGCGGGACTGTCCAGCTAAATACACACACACCAACTGGTCAGTAACCTGATACGGGGGAGAATAACAACCCTCTCTCTCAGCACAGACACCATTCTGGATCTCTTCACTGCCCGTCCACACCAATTTTCAGTAGGTCTTGAGTTTAAGTAACTGTGAGATCTTTACATCTGTCAGGTTTAACTGAAATTTGGCCATAGTTACTGGAGACGGTGGGAAGGAAGGAGCAGAACTACATTTCTAGAAAAAAAATTAATGTGGGCCCTGAAACATATTAGCTGTCATCTGAAGAAGTACACAATCGGACTGGTTAAATTACAGCAGTACACAATACCTAGAAGATCTTTGTTTATTTTATTCAGTCATTCAAATTGTTTCACTTTGAATTGGGTATTAACTTCCTAGTAATCTTGCTTTACTAACATGAAACACATTTGTGAAGAACATTTGTTTTTTCCACCACAACACTGTTGTACCTTTACTGTCTGAAGTCAAAGATGCTAGAGACCTAACCAAGCTCAGCGAGTCAGAAGATTTTGTGGACAGCACAGCGATAGAAATTGAGAAAAATAACTGGTGCAACAGGGATGACAACAATCTATTTTTTCAACTGCTGGCTTATGAGATTTCCACATTAAAATGTCAAAAGGTTAACATAAACTTAGTAGGCTAAAGGTACAAAATGCAGACATGGTTTAAGTTTTTCCTCACAGTGTTTTAACACACCATTTCTCAATTTTGTTTCTGCTACATAATTTGCTACTGGTTTAATGATCTTGGAAGGTAGAAAAGCAAAAGATGGCTACACAAATCCTTAGGTTTTGGGTGGATTTTTTTTCTTTTTTTTAGCTAGAAGGACAGACAGCACATTTCTTCAGTCTTGAGTCTTTCAAGGAATACCATGGATTAAATCAACACGTTCTAAGAGTCTGTTTATCACTTTGACTTAAAAAAAGAGGGCTGGGCAGTTCAGTTTGATGGGTTATGGCAGTGTACTCCATTAGAATATTAGTACTTAGCTGGATCTTCATGCCTACTTCTTGCAAATATTGATCACCCCCCACACACACTTTACTTCTTCATCTAACACCCCTCATACCAAAACCGTTTACAGACCCAGCCATCTTAAAAAAGGAAACAGAAAGGGCACGAACATTTACCTGCTAAAATTGAGGAATTTGTCCTTTTGTCTGCCAGGCATTTTATGTGTTGGCTTATCTTCAAAGATTGATGGTGATTCCTCATCACTATCAATAGCATAATTTCTTAATATATGATTTAAACTGTCTGAAAGACAAGAGAGGTTTGTTAACTTTCCTGAATAGTCCATATCTCACTCTTGCATTAATACAGCTTCTAAATTCGTGCTGGAAGCCCCTTATCTTGTATTTCTTCATTTGAGGGCACATGTTGAATGCTATTTTTTGAAGAGTTCATCCTACCACAGACCTCAGGAGATTGCACAAGTCTCTACAAAGCTGTCCTAAGTCGCATGATTTGCATAAGGTATATCACTCTGTTGGAGAAAACTTGGAGGTTTTTTTCCGCAGAATAAAGATGATTAGGAACAACTTCTGTAGTTCCTAGACTCCTGAAAAACCCAACAAGGCCATTTCCTTCTGGAGCAGGTTCCCCCATGGGAAGTGATGGAATTAAGTGAATGTGATGGCCACACGGGAAGTGATAGAATTAAGTGAATGTGATGGCCAGACAGTTCCATTTGTCTAGGATCAGTGAGTCGGAATATACAGACCAACGCATCTTCTAAATAAGGCTCTCAAAGATGACCAAAGGAGAAGATAATGGAAGGCAGAGAGAGGACGCAATTACCAATCCCCTAGCCTCTCTACTTTTCTTTTGTTGGTGGATTTCTGCCTCTATTTTATCAATGCAAATATATCTCCCAGCTCTGCTGAGAGTAATACAGGTAGGATATTCTCAAGGGATTAGCATAATAACTAATCATGGATCTCCATTAATCAGGAGTGGGGTGAGTTTATCAATTTATTGGCTTTTATCAACTGACAGACTAAACCTGATCAGGACTGACGGAGCTAGCATGAGCTCACATATGCTATGCAAGCCAAGCCCCAAACTACAAACTACTAAAACATTTTGATCTCACATGCAAGTGTACAGTGATCCACAAACATTTAAATTAGGAAACTATGGTTCAAAATCATGATAGATAAAACAGTATTTAGCTTAAACCGCTTATACTTGTGTATTGTGGTCCTGACATTCTTCAGGCAGGAATTAGAAGCATTCCTGTAAAAATGCCCTTCTCTCCTAATTTAAACATTTATTTTGAAAGAGGTGCCTCATACCTTAAGCCTTAGATCCATCTCTACAAATTATAATTATGTTAGCTACTCTCAGAAACAGGGTGCTCTCACAGAGAACACATAGTTCTCTACTGCGTATTGTGAGTCATTCACAGTTCCCATCCACCATTTCAGTTTAGAATTCAGAATAAAAACGATGCATGATATTCCTGAAATAAAGGCGTGCACATGCATATTATAACATTCTGCTGTCATTACAGCTGAGAGGTTTGTGTATGTTGATTGCACAAATCAGAAGTTTTTGCTTTGGCAGAATTTTAAAGAAGTGAATGTTATTGTTGTACCTTGCTGCTGGTCCTTCTTTAGCGCAAGCTCTGCATGGGGAAATACTCTCTGCAAGGCTTGTAAAATTCTTGCCAGTGTGTTTTCAAGCAGGGGTTTTGAAATAGATGATAGCGCTCGCCCAGGTGAAGCCACAGCCCTCTGTGAAGCTGGAACAGTCTTCTGCATAGCCATGACAAAATCCTTTGCTGCTATTTTAATAGAAGTGATATCTAACTGCAGTTTCTCGCTACTTTTGTATATCTGAGGATAGCGGCGGCGCAAAGCACAGAGGGCAGCTTCAGCACATAAGGATTTAATATCAGCACCGCAGTATCCTAATAAACAAAACAAGAATCAAATGTTATGTCAGTCTCAGGCAACACGGCAGTCAAGGCCAAGGTTTCCAAAGTGCAACACTGGAAGACTTCGTATGCAGCCATAAATTAAATGGTTAATAGAGAATTTAAAGAGTTCCTGCACTGCAGAGAAGTTTTGTTACATGGCTCACAGCCCGATATCCTGTGCTTATGAAGCAGCCTCCTAATCAAAACTTTGATCCTGAGGAAGATGCCCCAAACCCATTCAATATTCTGAGAGACAAAAAGAAAATTAAAAGATGCATCTAATTTTGTTTGCTCCCAAGGTGTGCCAGCTGCCTCACGGCCAAGGCGTAAGAGCTTGGGTACTGCCTGGTATCGGCTCAGATTCCTTAGGACTCAGTCACAGGCAGTAACTCACTTTGTTTTCAAACTTACCAACACATTTTTCAGCTAGCTCTTCAAGAAACATATCCAATGGCTTAGGGGTCCAGTCTCGCGTGTGAATCCTGAAAATCTCTTTTCTAGCCTGGAAACAAAATGGTTGCATTTTAGTTCATCCTAAGTTTTCTCTTAAAAACAAAACAAAACAAAACAACACAACACAACCCCCCCCAACACCACACATTAATACAAATACTTTTCTTATCTGCTAAACTTTTAAGTATTTTAAAGGTCAGTTAATATGCTCTCTGCTTTTTCAAGCAGGAAATTTAATAATTCCCAATTTGTTGCATTAAACTCTTTCTAGGGGCCTCCTATGGAATAAAAGGCATTTAGAGCTTCCATAAAAAGTAAGTTTCCCCTACTGATCCCGTGGAAAAAAAACGTATTAAAAAACTCATTTGCAAACCTAGATTTTTTTCATCGAAGAAAATTATCTCAAATTTAGCAAAATTTCATCGTGACATTGTCATTAGTTCATCAAATTTGCTTTTCTGCCAGTTCATTCAAGGAAAACAGTCCTAGCACTATGTTTCAAATTGCTACAATTACTACAAAGAAGAACAATAATTATAATTCAAACTACTGTCACTCATACAGAAAATGTCAAATGTTGCCTATCTTCATCTCTGATCTTAGCGGCACTTTCATTTATGTATTTCCTAGTACACAGATACTATTATGGCAGATTTCTAGAATTCTTCCACAGTAGGGAATCATGTATTATATCTCTTTCGTGGCACCTCCTCTCCTCTTCCTGAATGCAGGTAAAAACCGGAGACAAACATTTGTGTTAAATACACTGTCTAGTGCACTTTTAGTAGCCTTCAATCCATAAGCATTTTATGCTTTTTCCTGAAAGTGCTAATAAAACAAAAAGAAATATCAGTCATAGCCAGAGAAAACCCACAAAAACAGGGTTCCAGTTTTGCACAGTATCTTCCTCCCTCCCTACCCCCCAGTATTTTTTGGTGCTATATACCTATTTTTTCATTGCTCAGCTATAGCCATTGAACTAGAAGCTTCCCAAGCCCTGCACCTGTGCAGCGTACTTCACATTTTTGTCCAGCTCCCTCTTAACAAGTACCAGTAAGAATGTCAGATCCCAAAATACTTATAGGTATCTGCCAGAACACCCGTCCTGGGAACAATCCAACACAGGTACGCCTCCTATCCATCCATAAACCCAGAACTGAGAGCAAGAGCACTTCAGGGTGAAAGTGCCTGAGTGGATTCAATAAGTAAGCAAACATAAACCACGTTGGGAATGAAGAAATTTTCATTCGCTGCAGCACCAGCCTCGATCAAAGTTTTTGTTAGCAAAAAGGAATTCTTGTTGTGCACACCATTTCTTTCATTTTCAAGATGAGATAGCAGTAATTTATAGCTAATTCATACATTTGTTCTTTCTTGAACATTTCAGTGACTAGCAGCATCCCATTTTCTTGGCTGGTCACAGTAAAACCAAAACAAATTATAGAACTAACTACTTGTTGAAATCATCTTAATCATATATATTCAGTACTAGATCTGCCCTCCACAGATACCCCTCTTTTGTCCAAGCTGTACAATACTGGTTTTGACTTTAACTGCTTCGTGATATTGCATTGTTACCTGGTTTTGTTATAAAGATGGACTTTGCCACAGTAGCATTAAGGTTGAGTTTAAATTCTGACCTCTTTATTTGGCAAGCTGAAGAGGAACTCTCGATCAAAGCGTCCGGGTCTTCGTAAAGCAGGATCTATGGAATCCAGTCTGTTGGTGGCTCCAATTACCACAATCTCTCCTCTGCTGTCTAAGCCATCCATAAGTGCCAGAAGTGTTGATACAATAGAGCTAACAGGAAAACATTGTTTTTCATTCACTGGTTTAGTAAATTTTGTTACGTTCTACACAAACCTTCTCCAATGATCACCCAAAAAAGACAAGCTTTTAATTGATGAGATGCTGTTTAGAGAAAGACTCATTTTAAGACATAAAAAATAGATAAGGTAAGACAGGCCTTGCGGTGATATCAAGCTTAGTGAATTGTTTCCAATTATTGTCTAAAAATCATCTGAAATTTAGTAGCATTGAATTACTAGTTTTCAGGATAAACGAATGTGTCACATAAAGTTAAATAGCTCATAGTCTTCTTTTCACAAAGATCAAGCAGCTTCTACGTAGATACAAAAAATGTACTACCTATGAATTTGGTCTTGTTTACTGGACCGCACAGGAGCAAGACCATCTATCTCATCAAAGAAAATAATTGAAGGTCGCATCTGGTAGGCCTAGAATGAAAACACAGGAATATTGACATAAGTAAACCAGCTCTATTTTAAAGAGAAAATGCATGAAAAACGTTATTTTTGGAAAGTCACTGGAACTAGATTTTTCAGATTAGCATCAGGGATCTCCACTAATTGAGCTAATGGAGTAAGCAGCTCGAATAATAGAAGACAGCAGCCTATGTCAACTCACTGAGACTGGGTGACAGAAAACAAATCATACCAGTAGTTTTTACAGCTATTTGGCAAACACTGAGAACAGAGCTGGGACTTAATTCAATTACAGGTTCTGGAAGCAAGCTTCCGTTAGGAATTTAAATGACCATGCTTTCAGCCTGCATCTGTTTCCCTCTGATCTAAAGCCACCATTCTCTTGCCTCCTGCAACCTTTTTTGTGGCTAGTTTTTGGGGTTTTTTTGAGGTGGGGTGGGGGATGTTGCTTCACAATGGTGTCTCATTTGTTTTATTACTCTTTCCAATAGATCTCAAGATTTCAAGCCCTTAAAAAACCCACTGAAAAAGGAAACACTGACAATGCCATTTCAGTGGAAGGAACAGACAAAACACGAAAAAGTGTGAATTCACCTTAAAAATATTGACCACAGAAAATTACTGTTAAAACTCAGACAGAACACCCAGGACATTTCAACCTTACCTGATCAAATAATAAACGAAGCTGTCGTTCAGATTCCCCTACCCATTTACTCAGGCAGTCGGCACCTTTTCTCATAAAAAAGGCTACTCTCTTGTCACCTTGGCTACATTCATTAGCAAGTGCACGAGCAACCAGTGTCTTTCCAGTCCCTGGAGGACCATAGAATAGACAGCCTCTGCAATTAAAAAAAGAAAATTCACATAAGAAGAAAGTATCATTACAAGCCCCATCCCTAAAAGACACAAGTCTTCTCTCTTAAGCAAAACACATCATGTATAAGGTAGCAGTAACAGCTGAAGTGTGAGAAAAGTCAAAACAGATGGAACTTTTGTGTACTTACACAATTCAACAAGGCAGGAAACGAAATAACAAAGAGGATAACGCAGATGTACAAAACCTTGAGAAAATATCGTAGTGTCACAGAAGGACACTTCCAAAACTGCTGACAAACTAACAGGGGTGGTTACAGCACACTGGAGCCCAACAAGAATAAACTTCAGTGCAGAATGTGAGATAAGGCTAACTTAAGAATCATCAGTTCATTCTTCAGTGATACGCTGCATATCCATTCTTGTTTTCACAAAAGGCAAGATTTGATAGGAAAGCATTTCATTCTCCCTTGAGAGGCTTTAAGTTACTGGATTTGGTCTCCCAGACCATCCATTGCCGATGATAAATGAGGAGGAAGTCTAAAGCTGGGATATTCCAGATATATATCAGCAAGAAAAGACAAGACAATACACTGAAGTTTCAAAAAAGAACTGCAGTGAATAAAGAAGCAAAACACAAAAAGTTTTTCTTTTCATTATTTGTAATTGTCATAGTTTAACCCCAGCCAGCAACTAGGACCACACAGCTGTTCACGCACTGCCCTCCTCAATCCCTGTAGGGTAGGGAGAAGATGGAGAAAAAAACCTTACGGGTTGAGATAAAGGCAGTTACAGTAACAGAAGGGAAAAATAATAATAACGGTAAAACAATATACAAAATAAAGTGATGCAACACAAGTTGCTCTCACCACCCGCCTGTCCCAAGCAGTGATCGCAGATCCCTGCACCCTGGCCAACCCCCATTTATATACTGAGTATGATGTCCTGTCACGCTCCCTCTCAGCTTCTCTGGGAAGCTGAAAAAGTCCTTGACTTACTACAAACATTACTTAGCAACAACTAAAACATTATGCGTTATCAACATTGGTCTCATATAAAATCCAAAACACAGCAGCTACTAGAAAAAGAAATTAACTCTATCCCAACTGAAACCAGGACAGTAATACTTTTGAAGTTACTGAAAGCAAGGAATTTGAAGTCATATTTCAATATACCATGAGCGAGTTTTGCTGACCAAGTATGTATAAAGCTAATAATTAAATCTCTAATAATTTCATTTCATAACACAAAACTAATTTAGCTGTGTAAGAAGTGGACAGATTCTTATTTTAGCCCAAGCACAACAAACTGCCAGGCTGTAGTCAAAAGTCCTATCAATTGTGAAATCGATACTCGAGCACTTGAAAAAAAAAGTCTGTGGGGGAAACAACTGGACTTTCAAGCAACAAATTACAGTTGACTACAAGTAGATGATTCCTTTGTGTTTATAAACTTATCGAATTGACCTGTACATAGAATTCAAAACACCCCAACCCCACCTTTTAAAGGCAAGACACACTTTTAAAGTATATTCTTGCCACACAGTAAATCTTTGAACCTACATATATTCTGGATTCTATCCATTTTTAAGAAATTACTTTTTACTACTGCTAAAAAACCCCATCAACACTGCTGAAAATTTTGAAGCATGGAAACACATTGATACCTCAGTTGAAGGTTCTCCTGAAAACAGCTGAATTAGAATTTATAGTTTTAAACAATGTTACCTTGGAGGTTGAATTTTGAATCTCTCAAAGACTTCTGGGTAAAGCAATGGAAAAACGACCATCTCTTTTAAAGCTGAAATGTGGTCAGAAAGACCACCCACACCATCAAACCGTACCTAAAGGCAAATTCAACAGAACACATTTCAAATGTTAAAGAAAGCTGCAACCTCAATAAGGTTCCATCAGAAATTGTATGTCAGCACAAAGGAAATGTTCTGGGCAATTTTCAGATTGCTTGAGAGAAAAGTGTAAACCAAGAGGCTGTAAACAGCACATTATTGAAAGCTTTCATGAACACTGGAAACATCCCACGGACACAACGAACTAAAAATACTTACTGAACAGTCTATTTGCATTGGATCAACATCAGCCAGGCTTGCTCCAATTTTCATTCGATCCTTGTGAATTCCCTTTAACTCATCTTTCCGAAAGTTTAGTGGAAGACACCTGATTTGAATTAAGGAGAAAGAGAAAGGCACTTTCTAACTTAAGATGCAGCCAGAAGATTTTTGCTTTTATAATGATGGCAAGTGAATGCAGAAGACCTTATAAATGAGGATAAACTTTCTAAATAGTTAAATATTTGTTCAAATTGTTTTACATTTAATGTCCGTAAGTAAATAAAGGAAGATGGTCAGAAAACGGAGCTAATTATTTTAACAACTCATAGTGCTTATGAATATCCATGCCTGTCAGCACAGCACATATAGGAATGCAAGCTTTGAACAAGTTATTCTGTATATGGAGACTGTGAACTGACCTTGATTTGTGTGATGGAAGAACCCCCCCAAAAAAACACTGACATCTTTCAAAGATTTTTTGCTTCAACATTCAAAAAGTTACAGCCCAAAGGGACACTAATTTCAGTGTGGATTAACATTATAAAGGCTGCCCACCACAGCTGGTCCTTCCCAAGGACTTTGGGATGTGTGTGCCTGAAGACACACATGGGCTGAAAACTTATTTGTTAGAGTGTGATTAAAATAGTTTTTCTAGAGCATTTGTTAAGTAACAAAACCTCTGTCATTTCCTCAATTTATAACATTTTCTGTTATGGAGGTTTTCTTTCTGAATAAACTACTGTAAAGCACAGGAGCAGTAGAATTTTACATTAAAAATCTACATAAAAGTATTCCTCCCCCCATTTCTGCCTAGAAATCAAATTGCTTATTAAAAGACAATTCTAAAAATCCAATTTTAGAGAGTGTAGTTACAGTCATCAGTATCAAGAGATACGATTAAATATTGCCACAATTTAGAAACTGTACAAGATGAAGAGGGTAACACTTCTCAGTTAGGCAGATTCAAACTCCTCCCAAGTAGCTTTTTCTCTCCCCTATTCTCCAATTTCATTCACCTTGTCAAATCTCTGTTACGGCTGTGCTTCCTACGCCTCTCAAAATGCTCTTCATCATCAGATGAGGATGATGAGGAAGAGGATGTGGAATCACTGTTGTGGACTGCGTGTCTCCGTCTGCAAACATTTAAACAAACAAGTAAAAAAATTAGAGTACACACTAAATAATATCAAAATTTAAGTGAGTTCTATCTCAGAATTTACTTTGAGATCTATTAAATTTACAGATCATTGTACTCCTTATGAATCTGACTTCAAGGTACATTACATGATTTACCCTGTGACAGCAGAATTTTATTTTTCTTAGGAAGATAAAATATTTAACTATTTTGCAAAGGAATTTCATAAACAAATTACTCATTTTGTCCAGCCTGTCTCTCACACACACACAAATCCAGTTTCACTTAGCATTACGTATCCACTCTGTGAAACATAAATCTTTTTAACTTATTTAAAAATTAGGCTTCAAAGACCCTTCCTTCCATAACTGTCTGCTTTCAAGGATGCTAAACAAATTGCTTTTATCTAGCAAGAGACGCATTCTCCAAGCTCTAACTGCTTACAGGATCCAAAACCCCTTTGTCATTACTATTGCAATTAAAATTTATAATTTCATGTAGCATTTTTCTTGTTTATAGTTTCATACAGATACATTAACTGATTCCAAAGAGAAACCAGAATCAGTATTCGAGTGATTAAAAAAAAAGAAAAAATAAAATTAAAACCTCCATAAGGCTCTCCCTCTAACTAAATTATCTTCCATTTTAAGAAATAATTGGTATCCTTCAAGATTAAATAGTCTAAAAATTTTCACAGGGAGATTCTGGCTTCAGTTCCAGAACAAAAGAATTTCAGTTACACAATCTCAGCCACAACCTCCATAATCACCTTATCAGTGACCACAAATAACTGCATTTTTAAAAAAATCAAATGGCTAATTAAAAGAATAGTCGTCCCCCCCCTACTTGTTTTCTTTATACTCTCAGACTACAACAGCAATAATCACACTATTAATTCGTAATTACCACCAATCCAAAACCCCTTGAAAGCATTATTCAGTAATGTGACTGACAGCACTATTGATAAACAAGAACTCTGACTAACCATACACCAACCTGTTAGGTCTTTTGCAGCAAGAGCCTTGTGACTGAGCACTTCTAAACGAGTACCTCTGCCTAACAGGTGAAGACTGGCCCGAAAAATATATCTTACGTTGTCTTGGTTCTGTTGCAGGCAAAGAATTTAGAATAATGTTACATACAAGTTTAAGAGAAAGCAGGGTAGTGAAAGAGGCAGAAAATGTGATGTGTTTCACCCATCTCTAATTTCAGGGGAATTTTCAAGTGATTGGGGGGGGCGGGGTTTAAAATCAGTGCACGGTAGAAATGGAAAAAACACACACCTGCTTTTTAAGAACTGAAACCCACAAGAGTAAAATTATCAAGTCTGTTTAACTACTGTTCTTTCAAAGATACACAAGTTTGGTTTTTGTTTTTTTTTTACAGAAAAACCACAATAAGTATGTCAAATGGCAAAGAAACACAATGTGCATAGGATACATGCATTTAATAAAATGTACTTGCAGGATGAAGGTAAGAAATTTAAATAGTGAGTGTGTGTATATACTTTCATTTTAAAAAAAGTATCTCACTTACGTGCAAGAAACTAGCTCTTAAGAGAAACTGTGCATATAACCTACTTTCCAATGGAGCTTGATAGCGTTCAACAGTTTTCCTCTGTCGAAAGTCGTAACGCTTTCGAGTGTCTTCACCATCATCATCTTCTTTCTCTTCGCTTTCTTCTGATGAAACTACCATACATCGACATAACATTAAACTAAGTACTGTTGCAAATTATATTAAATTCAAAATGCACTACACAGATGCCTACATGATAATGACACAATAGATCTGAAAACCTGCAAAACCTTAAGACCGATTTATGCAAGACATTACAGAACACAGAGGAGCATCCATATAGATTGTGTTCTGTCCTCGCTGAAATTGCTGGGTGACTTCTCATCGGTCTTACTAACAACAATTCTGTCACCTTGCTTAGCTAAGATGCAGCTCCTATGAAAACCACTATTTCAGAAAGTAATTTCTTATTATTTTGACAAAGCGTTCTACGGAAATGTTTTTAATACTCTATAGTGGTAAGACTTAAGCATGGTAATCGAGCTCCAAGTCCCAGCTCTGCCACAGATTACGTGAGCAATGATGGGCAGGTCACAGGTTTGAACTTCCACAATCAGAAAATAACGTCAAATGCATTCAGTTTATGCCACCAGCTTCTGTAAAGTAACCTGAAGTTTTTTCATGAGATGGTAGGAATGCAAAAAACAGAGTATAATTAGCAGGTTCTTAATAATGCCCTCTTACATTAATAGCTGGACACCAGGTGAAGAATGCACGTGCTCTGTTCACCTACCTGCTCACTAAAATTAAGTAAATTTTACTCCTTGGAAAGCACTACCTTTTTTTAATTCCCCCCAAAATGTCACACTGCTTTCTGAATGCAAAACAAGTTACACAAGATACATAGACAGCACGTGGAAAACTGAAAAATGATTTTGGCATCCCCAGTCCTTAGTACTCCAACACTCCTGTCACAAAGCCATGAATCGCTCTGCTTTTCTGCTTCTCTAGTCCTTCCCCTTGCTGCACTCATCAACAGGCCACAGACTGTTCTCCGAGCTGTTCATGATGAGGAACAAGGTCACCCCAAATCTAGCTTGAACCTTATTGTAGGTCTCCATTGCCAGTGGTCAAGTCTTACACAGTCTGTGTAACATGTGCAAGATACTGCCCTCACTGGGTATGGCATAAATGATCTCTTACTCAAGTTCTGATGGTCAGAGAGGTGATCAGGCACAGGGCATATTCAAGCAAACTATTTACATGTGACCAGCCCTTTTTACCCCCATGCATCCTCTATTTTTCCACTCTTGTTCCTCCCAAAATCACCTAAACCCCTCCCTTGTCCCGCCTTTGGTCCCTGCCATAAAGATCCTGTAAATCCTGTGTGAACTGCTTTTCCCCCCCGCGTCCCACAATATGTCCCACCCCTAGGCAAGAACCCCTTAGTCAGAAAAGTGATCTGGAGAGCCACCCCCAATGACTCATCCAGATGGATTTCACACCTGGACACTGGGGCTGATGGCTCTGCTGGGACAGCCCTGGGAGGGGCCCAGACAAGGCGGCTCTTCCTCCGTGATTTGAGTCCTTGATTTGGGTCCCTGCCTGCCATTGTGCACCCCTGTGCTCCTCCGGGCTTGTGCAGACAGGGCTTTGATAGGCTGATGGCCCTGGGAATAGCCCAGCAGGGTGTTATTTGGGCTCCCCTTAAATAACTAAGGGGCTCCCCTTAAATAAATAATCCCCTTTGGGCTCCCCTTCTCTGTCCTTAAGTACGGTCTTGCCCCATTCTGTTCCATCCAGAAAGCTCCTACAAGGATCGTCGGACCGACGGCCTTAATCACAACTACCGTTCTCCTTAAAACTTTAAAGTTTTTCCCCCTCACTTCAAACATAAAGTTAATCCGGCCTTTTACAATTTAACCTTATTCCTCATGTTATTTCCCACTGAGTACCGGGATGACAGCTCCTAATTAGAGGCCCGGACAGCGGTTTCCACTGATACCTGCTAAACACAAAAATGAACACCACTATCTTCTCCCTTGCTGATCTTCACGCTCGGGAGGAGCTTTCACCACACATCTGGCAGCCAACCTTACTGCCTGAAAATTCTCGCTGGGCTGCTCACAACCGTGAAAACTGTCATGCTCCTGCTGTAGCGAGATCACTCTTTCTCATTCTGAGTAATCCCATCCATTTCTTTGTATTCCCACCTGTCGACGGCCATCTGTTGCCTTTTATCTTGTAAGCATTTTGGAAAAGCACCAATTTTTTTTTCTCCGAATACCTGTTCTGAGCTCACTACAGTACAGCCCTAGAGTCCATGACTGTGGCTTGTAATGTCAATAGCAAATCAGATTCTTTTTTAAATAGATGAAAAATACCCAGTAGTTCTGATCGTCTCAATCGTTGAAGACAAGGCTTTTGGGTAGAGCATAGTAAAGAAAATCTAAAACAGAATGGCCACCTTGATTATCAGCTATTTCTTCGTCAGCTCTTTGGACTTCTTTCTTTCCTCGGGAGTACATATCGAGGTTTTCCTAATTAAAACAAACAGGAAGATCAGTCACACAAGCAGAAAACATGACATGGGCCTATATAGTAACATTATCAAGGCACTCCATATACACAAAAGATTAAATTCAGGTGCAGGATAGAATAGGAACATCATTCTGTTTTAATGTTCTAATCTAATACCTAGGATTAATAACAAGAATTTCTGCTCTAAAAAAAGATTTACCACATGTGATAGTTAAATACTTATCCAGATACAAAAGTGAATGTATCAATTAAGTACAAGTTAATAATCCAAGACTGTGGCAGAACCCAGGAAAACGCAATTCCTAGCAGACAAAAATTCATATGGGCATTTGAGAGATGGTAAGATGATATAAAAGTACTATGGACAATCCTGGTTTCATTAAAAAAAAAAAGGAATTCAGATCTAAACAAAAAACTATGAAGATGTTTAAAAAAATGAAGTGCCTGTCATTCAAAAGGGTAGTAGAAGAACTTAATTTAATAGAGCAAAACTAAGACAGAGAAAATATGATTGCTGTATATAATTTTAACGTAAGTTCCTCTAGGGGCAGAAGACTACTTAAGCTCACAGGCAAGGCTGGCACAAGACCAAACATCAATAAATTTAGTTTTTAGTGAGATTTGAAGTGAAAATTCAAGCCCTGAAACAGCTGTTTGTAAACAGTGTCCATTCAAAAAAGCATAAGGCAATTCAGAAAGCGTAGTAGAAGACACGTCTTTCAGCATATCACTGCTGTTTCCTGTCTTCTGAAGAAGATATTTCCTCCACCCTCAGAGGGCATCTGTAGCATGATCATAACAGTAAGATGTTAAATTACAATTAGAGAGCAAAACCAAATGTTATTTTAGACTACACTGTTCTTTGGAAGAGGTTATTTCAGCTAAATTAAAATTACAACTAAATAATTTCCCTTTGTGAAATACACCACTAATACAAAAACAGTAAAATAAATTAGTATCTACTTCTTCTGCGTCATGGAACACCCCAAGATCATCCATCATTCGCCGTCTACGCATCTTCTCCATATCATCCATTTTTTGCAAGACTGCTTCTGCAGTACTAAGATAAAAATTTGACATGTAAGAGCAAAGATAGGCAAGTACAAAAAAGCCCATGTAAAACAGCACACATAATCAGTATGACATTTTAACACAGTGTGCACAAAGCAAGAGCCATTGACACTTAGCCAAGTTTTTAAACACTAATTGAAAATTAGGTCAAATGTTTACTTTTTTATAGAGATTTAAGAACAAGCATTTGAGGGTTTGCAAACATACGCTGTTTTCTGGTTTATTTTCCCCTCCCACTGAACACAGTAAAAAAAAAAAGTCTGCTTCAGTTGGAAAAGAAGAATTCTGAAGATCATAGTAAGATAACAGAAATAAATTATGGCCGTTTTTAATAGCACCTAAGTTGCTGTGCCTGACAGCATTAAGTTATTTTTATTTCACAGCCTTCCTCAGATAACAGGTTGCTTATTCCTCTCTTAACTGTAATTAAGTTTTGCGTTGGTTTTCCATGACTATATATGCTGGAAAAAACATCCCACTGCTGTTACACTTTGGAAACCTTGCAGAAAACAATGTCAATTTGGGCTTCACAAAGAGAATTAAACCACAGACAGAAACACTAGGACTACTTCACTCTGGCTGTATCCAACTTTCCTCAGTACCTTAACTCCACCGAGCGCTGTAAAAATATTCATAAGCATAGAAGAAAAGTTAATTAAAAATGAAGGCATTTCTGATGCTAAGAAAATTGATTTAGAGGGCAAGTTAAAACTACCGAAAGTCACAACATGAAGTGATCCTTTTGGTTTACCAGACAATACATAAACCCACCTAGCCCATACATAAAAGGTGCTCTAGTCTGTAGATCTTTCTGCAACTGGCAATCCCAAAGCGAAGACACCAGTGGCCAATTTAAACATTGGCTGCACCCAAATTCATTACACATGAGGCAGCTTCCAAACACATCCTCCCGCACACACTCTCAGACCTGGAAACAGCCACAAGCACTTACTTCCAAAAACCTCAGGTTTAACAGCTTGGCTGCAAAGTACAAAGGCCCACACCTTACTTAAATCAATATATCAACAATAATTACAGGACATACTGGTGCAGGCAGAGGAAGAGGCTATATTGCCAGGTCTGAGAGTGTGTGCAGGAGGATGTTGTTGCCTGATCAATGGCAAAAGAATGTTAGAGGTTGGTAACACCCCACAAGTTCCAAGCTGTGCAACCCCGGTAGAACCCTACTGTTGAGGGCAGTTGCAGCCCAGCAGTTATCACAAGGATGTATCATATACGTAAGGGCACGCAGGGAAGTCTCAGCCTAACCACTGAAGACATTTAGCCCTTGCTGCCAGGAATAATACCACCTTTCTCTGTTGTCAAAAGGAGAAAGTCCCTAGCCGATATTATGCCAATTGCACAAAGGCTTGCTAATAAGGCTTATTTTAGTAGCTTTGCGACATGATTAAAAAAAAAAAACACTTACTTTGTTATAAGTTTGTCAAACAAAACAGATTGATTTGTAGCGCTGTAACGACTTTGTGGAAGTCTGCAGCTTCGCCGGACCTCCAAATCACCATTTTCTTCATGGACTTGTTCTGCAGCTTTTGCATCAGCTCTGGTCTTCAGTGTTCTGGTGACTAAAATGCATTAATAAATAAAATATTTTGAGACAGAAAATAAGTTATTCTCTTTATTTCACCATCGCTCTAGTAAAATGTAAAAATATGCAGTGGATTGATTTTTTCCTTTAAATAGAAGTTATTATTTTAGAAGTTATTGTCATGACCACAGCATTCAACTTATATTACTTATGTTTCAACTACCTGCTTAAAAGCATGAGACTTGTATAGCAACTTTTTAATAGACTGGAAAGCTAGTCTGGTGAAAACAAACACACAACTTTTGTTCCATGCAGGAGGCAAGTTTATTCAAGTTACTTCTTCCTGGAAAAGTGAAAACAACAAATGTTTCTCTCTAAGGTGTTTTTACTCCATTCATGTAAAATTGTATCTAATAGTTTTTTCAAAAAAATTGTTTATCTGGGAAGTCTCTTAAGATGCATGTTTTTAGTACACCGTTTAAGCATGCATCACTTTCACTTTCTGCATCATGACACAAAAGCTCTAGAAGATAAGAAATGCTTCAAGATAAACTGCCAAGTACCAAAGAACTCAAACGCTTGCCTGATTTAAAAAAAGATCTGCCCACTATTTACCACACAGCATCCTTCGCCACGGGTTCGTTACTTGCACTATCATTAAAACAGTTAAAAGAGGTCAGTGAAAGAGTAGCAGATACATCACAGTGTTAATACAAACACAGCTATGCTTTGATCTCATCATCACCAAATATAAAACTTAAGTTTGAGCACAGTAAATAACAATTTACAATGCACAAATACAACCTGAATTACTACACACAAAGTGCATTTCAGGCCCCTTCCCATGTTCAGCCTGTGGCTGGCAGGACGCCGCCTGGACCTGGTGGATTTTCCCATCTTCCAGCATGCGGATTCCCGGCACCAAGCCTGACTGCATACTCGGCACGGCCACTCGGTTCCAAGGTAAACCGTGGAACTTCAGCGATACCTTCTCAGCGTCAGGGGGTTTGTGCGTCTCATGACTGACTTACTTTTTAACTCACATATATTATAATCTACCATACTGCAGTATTCCCTCCTATTTGCAAGAACAATTTTCAGCTATGTTGTGTCCTGCAGACTCCAGAAAATCCACATCACAAAGAAACCCAACCCAAGGAACAGATTCTCTCGTGCCTAAGAGCAGGCTGAAATTCACACTGCGTTCTCCCCAAGCCTGCAAGGAATTAATAGCACATGCTCCTATTTGCACCTATCTCTTCGTAAAATTCATAGGAAATTCACTATCTTTGAGGTATCTATTCTCACAACTTCAGCTGATTTTGGCTGTTGAGTTCAGAAGTTTTGGGGGCCAAGTTAAACAGCCAGAGTGACCAAATGCAATCCTTCTCAGAAACCAGGCTAAAACGGAATCCTAAAGAATTACCACTACTTACCTTCTTTATATTCCTCTTTTTTTGGGTCTGATTTTGGCTTTGCCAACTGCCTACATTAAAAAAGAGGACAGAAGAAAGGAGAAAGGAGTTATTGTAGTAGAATTATTGTACAGAGGTATTATATCATATCATACCATACTGTATTGCATCGTATCATTCCCCTGCAAGACTGGGGAACTTCACCAAGTTTATAAGCCGGTGCTCCACGTCATGCACAGAAAAGCCTGTGGTCCATGAGGAGGATTCAGATGCAGTCTGCCGTGCACCATGTGCACACAGTTTTATAAGGAGAGATGTTTCCTAACCTGCTAATCTTGAAGTCTCAATAGGGAAAATAGTATCTCAGTAACCAAAGTGGAGGAGAGATCTCGTAAGAATTGGGAAAAGACGCATGTTTTTTATACAAGCAGATTTTTCCTAAGAAGAGCGCTTCTAGTTCTAAGGTACTGGCACTGACATTAACATAGTTGTATTCCCCTGCAGATTTTTAGCGGTAGATTTATCATGGTGTGACTCATTCTGCATACTTTCACTTTTCCTTTTCATTCTATTAATTCAACAGAGATTGGACATCTAGAAATACAATACCTCGTAAAGTGTCTTCGATTGACATTTTCACTTAATATTTCCATGCTTTTGTCAAAGCTAGAGTCTGAACAGGGTGGTATGTTTTTTCTCATTGATCTTAAACAGTGTCCATTGAAACAATCAATTTTGCCAGAGGAAAATTCCTAGGAAAAAAAGGAAATAAGAACATATTTATCTGTGCCATGTATGTTGAGCTAAGAAGGAAATTCTGCCTCATTTCGGCAAGTTTATTCTGTAACTCTCATGACCTGACAGTGGTGCAACTAACAGCAGGTAGGCCTTGAACCACTCCTGCACCAAAAAGTAGCTCTCAGAAAAAAAACCAATCCGCTAGCTTTCAAAGCTAAAGCTCCCCTCCGCCATGCTTTTCTTGTGGACAACTTGAGCTTAATATCCTTTGAAAAAGTTACTGCAGCAAAGCCTCTCATATAAACTTATAATTTCATGAAAATAACCAAAACCTTTTATTTCAAAATTGGTTCAGAGGAGCAGTCAAGCTTGACCTTGCATGTCCTGGGATTAAAATCCAGTCAGGAGAGTTTTTCTCCTATCTCTGTTCCATTTATGTCTGCATTCAGAGGGACATAAAAAGATTTCCTTCAGGAGGACAGCATTTATTCACAGGAAACCAAAGGGAACTCAAGATACACTTTTTATGGCTGTTGATCTTGTCCACATTGGCATTTCTGCAAGGAGGGCAAGTACTATCACTTTTACTAGGTGTGGAAAGGTCTGATGACCATGAGTGGGAGCTTGTTCAGTTTACAAACCAAAGTTTCCTTAAACATATGCCAAACTAAATCTCACACTGAAAAGGGCAGAAAAGAGACCAGACTCTTTTACTTCTTGACACTAACGTTACCAAGAGGTACTTCCATTAGTAGTTGACGGAGGTGATGACAGAAGCATGAAGAAGGTTGCTACAAGAGGGCGATGATGAACACACAGTGAGAGCTGAGGCCACCTTATCAGGCCTGAGCCCCAGAGATGGGTCATCCTCTAACTGTCTGGTGTCTTCTCTTCAGTCCACCTTGAACCAGCCGTCCCCAATGTTCTTCTCATTCTTCATCCCCAATGACAGCTTCTCATGGTAAGGCAGACCTTTTGCAGGAGGAGGATTACAACCATCTTTCTTTTGTTGCTCGTTTTAAAGAGCACCTCCCTTCCTGCAGTTCTCCGGGCTGGTGGAGCGAGGCCTCACAAGATGCTTCCCACAGCTGGCTTCTGAATTGGGGCATCGGAGATGAAACTCCTAAAGGCATTTTCTGTTTCTTGGATCCAGCGTAGATGGATGTAACAAGACCTAAAGCTTAATGAGAGGCAGCCTGGTCTGTCAGAGTCACCTTTAACATTTTTCCTCTCAAAGGTTTAAGAAAGAAATGGCAACAGAAAGCCTTTCAACTTTTTAATTTGACAGAGCCCTAGGTTTATTTGAGGAAGGCAGGTTTTTGTGCACACTCACGCACAGGAGCATATAAAGACCTAAACCAATACTTTCAGCATTTGTCACTGAGACAACTAGAAAAAAAAAACCCTAGACCAAGAAATGATGATGTTCTCACATCTGCAAATGTACTCATAGAACTCCTGCAGCTGGTATGCCTATGGCTTATATGACATTTTATGAAATCTACAGGCGTGCCTGCGAACTACCTATTAATGTCAGGTTGTGTGATTAAAGGCTAATCTGCATAAAGGAAAAGCAGCAGAGGAGCCCCGGCAGCCACTCGTCAGGAGGCCACCGGCCAGCCCTAGGCCCGGCTCCGGGGTGAGGGACCCCGGGGCCACCTCACGGACCGAGCGAGGACCCCGGCCGAGAAGACGACTCATTGTGGGACACTGATCACCACTGTCTGTCCCGGCTTCTCATTTAATGGCATTTCTATCTGCGTCCTGGGGCACAGGGGTCCGAGCGCCAGCAAGGGGAGAAGGTGTCACACCTCCTCACGGCCTGCGCCATCGCTAACAGACGCCAAGCCAGCGTAGCTGGGGTTGGAATTTTGGGAACCAGCTACTGGAGAGGCCACAGGTCTGGGTCAGGGACCCGTCTGTGTCTGTGCATGAGGGAACTGGGAGACCAGGCCACCTTAGGCCAGTTACTGGTTTGACTGTGTGTCCAAGGACAGGTACAGAGGGTTATACATAGTACATGTGGACATATGGGGTGTAAATACCAGCAACTGGAGCGGGGCTGTGCACCTCTGGGGCTTCCACAGCGACTGGCAGCCCCTGGAGAGACCCAGAGGCGGCTACAGACAGACTGGGCGCCCAAGACCAAGTGACACAGGCATCCCTATTACATACATGCATCTCTGTGTGTGTATTTTTCCACTAACGGGTTTTCATCCTGCTCAGCCAGAGAGGGAAGAAGGATCAGGCTATCATAGGGCTACCAGGTTCAGCTGCTCCCAACATACAGCAGAGCTTTTTAAGAAAGAGTTTATTTCTAAACACATGCTCACTTGTGAAATTAGGCTCCAAAGTCAGGAGCAACTCTGGAAGATTTAGCTTGCTTAAACTCCAAGATACACGAGTTGTAACTGATGCTTTGGATATTTCCACTTCATTGACCTAGAAGTAAATATTCCTTGGGAGAAATCTTAGAGGTTTGCCATATCAGTTAAAAGATGACTGCAATAACACGCTTCACAGATCTCTGGGCCAAATCCCAGACTGGAAGAAGAACAAACACTTAGAGAATGTCAGCACAAATGTTAGAAAAAAAAAACCCACAGTATAGTGACCTGGGAAATCTTTCTGTGTATACTCATGCACTTGTTTGCTTTTTTTTTTTTAATGTATTTGTAATGCAGTGTTCACAACATACTACTTGTGATATTCATTATCATCTGTCTTTTTACCTTAAGCTTGGTTCAAATTAGGACACAGGCAAAGCAGTAACAATGTATATTGCTAACTCTGACCGTCCTCCTATCGTAGGACGGCACCCCAGTTCTGTACGATGGCAGACACCAAGAACCATAGGTTAATTTCAGCAAGCTGCCAGCAGAGCGAAAGTAACTAACTCTTATCAATGGGCTGAAAAAACACACTCAAGAAGTGAAATTAATGTGAAATGGCTGAACTGGAAAGATAAGGCAACCAGAAGAAAGAATTTTGTAAAGTATTTCAAAGTTTGAAAGCATTTCATATTTTTTTACTTTTCTCATGCTATAGGAAGTGATCAGCAGTTGTTTCTAAAAAGTCTTTTTACAAAAACTGTATGTTAGCTATCTGGTATCTCTGAGGAAGTAACTGTATGTCGAAGTACTATCAGAACAGATAAATGTGCTTAACTGCAACAAGACTGCGAGCTCTGATGCTGAGATCCCTACACAGATGAGTGACGAAGGCTCAGCCTGGAAAAGTGCCTCTTTCCACTCTGCCCAGACAAAAAGCGAACTCTGGAGCCCACTGCCCTCAAATACAGGTCACAAGACAACAATCTTCTTCAGCTTGGGGCATTACAGAAGGGTTATAGACCTGCAGAGAACACAGCTTCCAAAGGGACACTTTGGATCTGCCACGGGACTGGAAACATGGAAGAAGATAAATCCATCAGATGCTGGTTTACCTTAGACTTTCTGCTGTATGCTTCTTACTCTCTATGGATGATATATGCTGAATAACTGGAGACAAACCGCTTGCTGATATAGAAAAAACTGCAAAAGTTGCCACCACTGAGTCCTTGTACATCTACAAGTTTGGAGAGAGGCATTAGGACTTGAATATGCAGCTAGCACCATCATCATCATCTCTGTCATCTAGGGCACTTCTGCATTGTCTCTGCAGTTAAAACACTCCAGCAGAGCACGGCCATCCTACAAATAAGGTAAGAACGACTCCATGCTTCAAAGCATGGGAAAGGTCTGCAAAAAGGAAAAACTAAATACATAAAGAATCCAAAACAAAGAAGAACCTTACAGCCAGTTTCATAATGATGATTCTGCTTTGGTTTCAGCACAAAGTTTACATTTAGCTTCCTCATTCCTTTTCTCCACACTGAGAACGTGTGCCAGCTGCTTTATCTGCCTCGCTCTGCACAGCCTTCCCCCGTGTGCGCAAAGGGCAACTCAATTCCCTGTGGCCTCTGACAACCATTTCTAGTGTGAACTACAAAAGCAAAGCAGTGATCTTTAAGCCAAGGATTTCTTCCTTCTTACTTCAGTAGTCTTGAAAAATAATGGGGAAAAAAATTATTTTAAGCAACTGAAAATCCTGAAAGAGTTCTGTTGGAAGAAAACAGAGTCCACAACAAGCATCGCTCCAAGGCAGGGTCCCCTGAAGAGCAGACCACTTCTGAGTCGGACCTGGTGTGCCTTTACTTGTCATGGGAACGCGGAGAGGAGCCTGACTTGGAAGGGGCAGAGAAGAGTTTTAGCTTTTGAAGGCTACATTAAAAAAACCATGAACTTCTCAAAGTGGAATGGTTCAGTTATTAAAGTAGCAACACTAAGATGCAGACAGCATGGACTACTTAATACCCTTTATAATCATGCAAGTTGTCTCTTTTCCACTAGGCCTTTTTCCTAAAATTATACAAAACTTCAGAAAAATTTTCAGCGTTTTAGGTTACAGACATAAGTGCTTTAAGTACAAACTAGTCCTGATTTCTAAACAGAGCTTTGTTTTTAAAGCATCCAAAGTAGTACCTGCATACACTTGGCTAAGGAATATTTCAGAGGCACTTCAGGCCAGCTAAACGCAGTTACAGGTCGCATTTGTTTTGTGTCGAGCGCTGGTTTTGATGCGTTTTTGTCATCAAACCAGCGAGCGTTGTCTCTATGAGCGCTACCACAATTAAAGCGGAGCGGTCCCTCAGATCTCTCTAAGATCACTTTTTAGGTAACACATTTAAGCAGAGTAAGCGGGGAAGGGGAGATACCGATAACACCCCGAACCACAAGGCGACGGGGGAAGTTTCTGTCGGCGGGGACAGCGGGGACCCCGGGACAGTCTCGGGGGCTGTCACCGCTCCCCGGGGACGGAGGCTGTGCCGAGCCCCCCTTCAGCTGCAGGGGGACCCGGGACGGGCGGTGGGGCTGGGGCAGGGGGCACAGTCCCGGCTGCTTCTTCACACGGGGCCACACAACCGACCGCAGCTGTAGGCTCGTACCCTAAATACTCATTTCGCCCCCCGTGCCCTTTTTTTGCCCAGTACTCACAGCCTCGCTGGTTCTCCGGCTCCCCCGGGATCCCGCGGCCCTGGCGGCGGCCGAGGCGGCCCCAGAGCGCGTCCAGATGCGGCGGCTGCTGCCGCTGCCCAGCGAGGGGGGCTCCAGGGAGATGAACTCGGAGCTGGAGTCCATCAGCTCGAAGGGAGGCCGGGGACGGCGGCGGCTGTCGCGGGTGGCCGGGCCGGGCGGACGAGCGGCGCTGCTCCGCAGGACCACCATGGCGGGGCGACAGGGGGGACGCCGCACCGCCCTCCCTCCGGATCCCTCCGCCTCTCCGCCTTCCTGCCTTCCTTCCGCCCGCACCGAGGGCCGCCGCGGCGCAGCTCACCCCCCCCACACCCCGCCGGTGCCGCGCTGCCCGCCCTCCCGGCGCCCGGCGGGGCGCCCCCCGCCCCGCTCCTC
>VYZM01011224.1:455316-465766 GCA_013398915.1 Dromas ardeola | reverse complement strand
GGGAGCCATGAGGCGGGAGTCCCCCCACCCCGTTCCGTGAGGCGGGAGCCGTGAGGCCGAACCCCTCGCTGTGAGGCGGGAGCCCCCTCTCTCCGTGAGGCGGGAGCTCCCCTCCACCACCCCTTCGTCGTGAGGCGGGAGTTGTGAGGCGAGACACCCCCACCCCCCCCGTCCTCCGTGAGGGGGGTTCCCCCTGAGGCGGGAGTCGTGAGGCGCTGAGGCGGCGATAGCCGTGAGCGGGCGATGGTGGCGCGTTGTGCCGGGCCGCGGCTGGGCTGGGAGGCTGGTCTTAAACAGGTTCGTGACCGGCAGAGCCTTAGGCCGCAAGTGGGGTTCGACCCGGGCGGCTTTCCCGCAGGCATCGCCTCTCGGCTGGCTTCTGGTCACAAGAAAGGAGTTGGAGAGGAAAAAAAAATAATCAATTCTTGTGTTTTACAGCGAAGAAAACGTTTGGAAACTTTGTGACTACATCAGGAGTCAGGATCAATACCCTTTAGAAGAATTTTACGCTGTTTTCATATCCAATGACAGGAGGATGGTGAGTCAGTGAGATGCGATCTGAATGCAGCTATGGAGGGATTCAGGCCTTCGGACCGCAGCCCAGCATGGGTGAGACATGGTCCCAAGCCTTTAGACTACAGCCTGCCATAGGTGAGACATGGTCCCAGGCCTTTAGACTTTAGCCCAACCCGTAAGTGAGACGTGGGCCAAGACCCTCTTGTAGCTGCTTTGACTGAGGCGTGCAAACCACATGACGTGAGATCTGTCAGTTATCTGGTGCGTTGAGGACCATGGGAAGAAGCATGATGTCCCCATGAGCTGTGGGGGAATTTTTCCCTGTAATCTGTCAGTTTAGGAGAATTGATTATATGGTCCAGACTAGGACCTCCAACTTCCACGCTCCTGTAAGACAGAAACAAGGGAAAATCTTCTGACTGCAGCACAGATGTAAGTTGATGAAATGGATAGGTTAGCAAAGAACTAACCAATTAACCCCAAATTAATCTGTGTTAATCTGAAAGGGTTTATTCACTTCAGATTTATTCATATATAACTTTCAGATTCCACTGTGGAAGCAGAAATCAGGACATGGAGATAAGCCTGTTGTCTGGGTAAGGCATTCTATTCTCTCAGTAATTTCAGGTGTGTGCTTCTGTAGTTGATAGCTGCAGGATCAGACATGGGCAGTGTCACCTACCTTCACTGTAACAAACTGTCACATCTGAACCTAAAGAAACACTTGAGGCCCCATCCCTGGAAGTGTCCAAGGCCAGGCTGGATGGGGCTTTGAGCAGCCTGGTCTAGTGGGAGGTGTCCCTGCCCATGGCGGGGGGTTGGAACTAGATGATCTTCAAGGTCCCTTCTAACCCAAACGATTCCGTGACTCTATGATTCTGTAATTTTTTTACTGTGAGGGTGACGGAGCACTGGAGCAGGTTGTCCAGAGAGGTTGTGGTTTCTCTATCCTTGGAGATACTCAGAAGCTGTCTGGACGCAGTCCGGGTCAGCTGGCTCTCTGTGTCCCTGCTTGAGCGGAGGGGTTGGATCAAACGAGCTCCAGAGGTCCCTTCCAACCCCAACCATTCTATAGTTCTGTATTAATATTTATTATTCTTTTATAACGGATTTATAAACAGCCTAAACCTGCTGCTCCTTTTTTACCATTCATAGTAAATTAACAGCAAGACAGTCATTAAAATCTACAGGTGAAAAACCTTAATATTGGTAAGAGTGCATAACACATTTGTGAAAATTACTCTCTGGATATTGTTGAGGCTACTGGCTTTGTAGAATTTAAAGCAGATATCTGTACTTGTGAGAAGTAGATGGATGAAAATATCCACGTAGGCCTGACAGAGGATAGAAAAATGCAAACAATATATGTATGCAGGTGTCAGCAATTAAACTTTTCATAACTGGAGCCATAAAACTGGAGCCATAAATGGTGGCTTTAGAGTGTCATAGGATCAATTAATGTAATTCAGTAATTGCCACTACAGAATTCCTTTCAAATATGTATCATTACAGAGTTCTTTCAGTTACCTGGCATGGAAAAAAGTCTGTTTCTTGGGGAAATTTCTGTTTCTGCAATTCTGCAAAATAATCTGCAAATTGCTGAGGTTCTGTGATTTCTGAATCATTCATTCTCTCCCAAAGTATTGTTGTACTTATAGTGCAAAAAAGTTTTAGTTTAAAAAGAGATCCACGTGATACAAAGATATCTAAAAAGAAACATGAGAGTCAGGAAAGGCCACCGTGGGATGTGGATTTCCTATAAAAATTCATGGATTGAAAGGTGTTTAACTTTGTTTCAGTGGATCATAGGATATGTAAAGCTTGTAGTTAATTTTTCTTATACTCTGTAACAGATTGTTCTAAATATTGTTGCATACAGTTGTACGTGTATCTTGGTCTGGCAAAACAGCTTGCCAAAGAACTTTTCCATTCCAGTACCTTTGTGGTTTTGTTTGATGTTGAAAGTGTCAAAATACAGTGGTTCAGACTTTTTGTCAGTGGATTTAATGTAAGCTTTAGTAAGCTGTTAACAGCGACCTTCAGTTTAATTTTGGAAAGCAGCAGTGTACATGCCTGACACCCAATGTAAGTAACTGCAGTGCCTCCAAACCTCCACCACACCTGTGTTTCTTACAAGTTAGGGAATAAAATTGCACCTCATAACCCAAGTGTCAAGACAAAATAGTTACCTTGAAAAAATACGATATAGTAGCCATGGGCGTTTTTTCCCAGCTTCAAGAGCTACAACAGAAATTTGTCTTACTCTTGCGATCCTCTTGATCTGAGTCGTTTGCTGCTTTTTCAGTTGAATGCTGTTTTTTCAGGTGCTTCTGATAGCCAAACACTTGGCATTCAAATTCACAGACGGTGTTACTGCAACAGGTACAACATCTCTTACTAGAAGAGATCACTAGATAATTTTAATGTTAAGCTATTATATATTGTTGTGAGCTTTTATTTAGGACTGGGTCTATGACAAAAGTGCTTATCCCACTCAACTTTTGTGTTTTGGTGTGGAACATGAAAAAGATTGGCCATTTTCTTAGGCGTAGCATACACTTCAGTTTAGCTGTCCAGGCTTACAAAAAAGGAGGCTGGAGAATGGGGAAGATAACAAAGTTTCTTGAAAGGCACGATGGGCGAGACAGGCATTAGGAAATCTCTCTCCTGGTGCCAGAAATGTTACAGGCTTAACACTTCAAGTGCAGAAAACAAGATTTAAAGAAAGGATCTGTAGCTTCTGCTTCTAGGAAGCATTTTTCCCCCCCCACTGCCTTTGCCAGTTTCTCATTAACGGGTGTTTAACTAAAGACAATTACCCTTCTTCCTAGGACTACCATGTTATTCTACTTCATGTTTCCAGTGGGGAGCAGAACTTCATTTATGATCTTGACACAGTGTTGCCATTTCCGTGTCCTTTTGACATGTACAGTGTGGAGGCCTTTAGGTTGGATGACAGCCTTCGTCCAGAATTTCACAGGTGATGACACAAAACATAAAGACCATGAATGTTACTTTGTGAAATCAAAGTTGAAATTATCTTTGTGGGTGCGTAGTGACAGAGGTTATTTTCGTGTACTCCAGTGAAATAAATGTGTGGTGCTACTTTTCTAAAGCTCTTTACCTTTGTTATCAAAACCCCTTTTCTTTCCTACTGTAATTTCTTGTTAACTTGTTAAGTGCTTGGCACAATATTGCTCATTTAATGAAATTAATGCTCCTTGATGGGAGGAAAGGACCCTTGTTCCGAGTGACTAATGCAGTATTGTATACATGCATCTTTTAATACAATTTTGCAGAAAAATCAGAATGATTCCTGCAGATTTGTACTTGAAGACATTTGCTTCAGACAGATCTCACATGAAAGATGCAAATGGGAAGTGGCAGAAACCTCCTCCTTCATACCCTTGTATTGAAACTGCAGGTAAGCTGCTAGAGCTCCTTTTTCCTGCTTACAGTGTTGAATGACATAGTCCAAGATGTACACAAGAAATACATATGCTTCCATAATACATGTCCAGAAGCACATCCAGCTAGCTCATTATTTCATCTGGGGAAAAAAATAGGGCTATGAAGCATTTGTCACTTCCTTTTCTGAACATGTAAAGTCTAGCATGCCTCCTGACATTTACCGTTATCAAACATTAATTACTGATCTTCATGAACTGAGCAGAGAATGAGAGGTAAGTAATACTGTTCTCTCGTTACAGCAGGGAACTGAAGCAAAGAGGCCAAATAACTTGCTTAGGAGTTGCAAAGTGAATTTTAAAACACGCCGATTATACCACACTTTAGCTGGCAGGTCCCATCATGACAGAGCTGGTTATTTTGACAGGAGGAAGTGTTCTGGCTCTGCTCAGTGTGCTGGGTTTGCCTGCATGAGGTTTCTCTACCAGATGAATGGACCTGAGGACGCTTTAAGGCAAACTGGCAAGTCAGCATATTTTTCCTCAAGTTCCTAAAGCCTCTTTTAAGTGATAGTCTAGGTAATGACCTCCGAGCCAAGCAGAGAGATAAGTTAAGACTTGCCACCTCTGCTATTCTATAGAGCTGCTTAAACCATTCTTATCACACAGCACTTCAGCTTATTCTAATCATGTGTTTGGCAAGCTGGCTAACATTTGCTGTGTGTGTTTGTTCTCTTATTTTCTTCCCAGATAAAGAAAAACATGGTTAAGTTTTGTTTTGAAGAAGTTTTCATGTTACTGCTCTGCATGTTTGGTTTTGTTGCTTTTTTTAATAATGTGTTTCTGCTGTGTGTTTGTTAGAGAAGGCAGGGTCATGTTTTGTGTTTAGGTCCGTGTTGTGGTTTTAAGTTGCTGAGAAGTTAATTCTCAATCTTTGCTTTGGCTTCTGAGGAAGCTTGGTGTTTTACGCTAGAGTGAAAATGAATTACGAATGTGGGCAGGAGCACAGAGGTAGTCTTCATTGTGAAGCTTTAGGTGTTTTCTAGACGATCCAGGTTATGAAGCACCTTAAATTCTATGTCTTGGTCCTTATCTCCAGTAAAGTTTTATACAAAGCAAGTGTAGCGACTGGAGAATGCCTGAACTGCAATTCACAGGTCACTGTGAGCTGGAGCCTCCTAGGTGCTGAGGACATTTTGCCTGTGGAAACCTTATTGTTGTGATAGTTGAGAGCTAATAGAAGTATGAGGAATACAGATTAGGCCTGACCAGGAAAGTGAACAAATTCTACGCAAATCAAGAGAGTAGAAAACATTACTTGTGGATAGTAAGTTACAGAATGACTCAAACAGTTGCAGATGTGTACGTGTACCTCCAGCTGTAGTGAATGACTCCACAGCTGCAAACCCTGTAACTCTCTCCTTGTTTCTCTTGCTTAGCTAATCTTTACCTCACTGATTAGCAGCAGCCACATGGTCTCAACCAACCTCTAGATTGTCTCTGTGATGTTGGTAGATAGTGGAAGATACATAGATCTTCGCTCCTCTTATGCTTTATTTCGTTACTCTCTACCTTGCCATGCTGAAAGGAACATCCATGTGTCATTCAGTCCAACACCTTCTCAAAACACGGGTTCCTTAGGATTCTGTCCATTCTAGTCTTGAACACCTCCAGGGATGGAGATGCTACTACCTTTCTGGGCAATCTGTTCCAATATTTGACCCTGTCATGGTAAAAAATAAAAATTAAAAAAAAAAAAATCCCTAGCATGTAACCAGAATTTCCCATGTTCCAACTTGCCTCTTTTTTTTTTTTTTTTTTTTTTTTTTTTTNTTTTTTTTTTTTTTTGCTTCTTGTCCTGTAGCCAGGCTCCTCCAAGAAGGCTCTGGCTCCATCTTCTTTGTGTCTTCTGATCAGGTAGATGTAGACAGCAGTAAGGTCTCCCCTTTGTCTTCTCTTTTTAAGACTGAACAGGCCCAGTTCTCTCAACTTATCCTTGAATATCATGTTCTCCTACCCCAAACAACTTCATGTTCTTCTTCTGGGCTCACTCCAGTATGTCAATGTTTTGGGGTTTTTTGTGTACTGGGGGGTCCCAAACTGGACACAGTATTGCAGCTCTGCGCTGATGTGCTCCGGTCTCCTGCTCATTTGGCTGAAAGAAACTGGTAAGCCTGCTCCCAGTGAAGGTGGAAGGTCATTCACTAGATAGCTTCAAGATCTGGGACAGAACAGGAATAGATTGTATAAGCTCTACGATATCTAGTTCAAGTTGTCTTTCATTGAGTACCAGTTTCTCCAGCTTTTATTTTTTGTCTTCCCTGTATTCACTTGAGACATCTTAATGATGCACGCTTCAGTGTGCACGATGTTGTAAGTCCGTGAGGAGTCTGGGTTTAATTGTTGTGGAACAAGCAAGTGCTTTAACTTTTAGCTGAATCTAATCCGCACTTCAGTGATGCGGTTCTGTAGGTGAGCACATGTCCTGCAGGCCAACATACAGGTTTAGAAAACATTGCTGTCAACAAGTGGAATAGGTAATTCTCTTCCTTTAGACACCAGTAAAGTAATGTCTCAGCACAGTTTTATCAGGCATAAAAGTGACTTATTTTAAACTTGATGGAAAACTGGGTGGCAGACCTTTTGTTATCATAAAAGAGCCTGGGGTATTCATGTTCTGTCCATGCCAAATTCCATTGCAGATAACTGTTTTCTCCCTGTCGTTTCACGTAGATAGAGTACTCTGCTTTCTGTGTTAATTTGTGTTTGCAGAAGATTAAATTGCGAACATATTTCATGTTAGAGGTGACTGCAATTTAATGGCTGACAGAATTGACCGCATATTGTTTTAGTATCAATTTATTTGTGAGGGACATTCAGATCAGAGTATTGTTATTATTTATTATTTTGCTATAACTTAGAGTAGCCAAATTCCTAAGCTCTTGAGAAGATGATTACAAGACCATACAAGGTTTTTATATTCTTTCTGTTTGCTATATGTTGTCTTTGATGTTAAATGAATGTTTGAAGACCTAGTAAATACAATAAAAATAAAAATGTATCAGTCTTTTTTTTTTTTTTTTTTTTAAATGTATGAGCATTGTAGTATTTAAAGGTAATCAGCACTCTGGTACTATTGTGTTGATACAATTTGCTGTGCGTTAAAGCATATTTGTTACATATATATACATTGCTCTTCTTAGCCCACTTGGTTTTAAAGCTTTTAGTAAACTTAAAAAGACAAGGATGTTTGCTCTTGGTACTAAAATATTGCCACTTCCAGAGCAGAGCAGCTGTTAAGCCTGCATATAGCACTGTGGAAAAGGAAATTTTGTAGTATCGAGGTCAGATGTAAGTTAAATAGGACCATTAGTAGGGTAATGTAATTACCCAATGTGGAGCTAGGACAGGATACTGGGACCAGTGGTCCTTTTTTATGAAGTGTACTAGGAAATGCTTAATGGCCATGAAGTTCCTCTTGGAATTGAATTAAGGAATCTCTATCAGTAATGAATTCATCCTTTTTTTCCTACTACTAACTCAAAAGGAATGATTATTAGACTGTATTTGTGCTGCTCATGGGGTTGCAAAATAAACCTTCTAAAATAAGCTTATCTTGAGTCATAAATTCCAGTCCATGCTTAAAAAAAATTGAAGCTGGAAGTAGGTGATTATTTTTTTTTAAAGAATCTTACCATCTTTTTTTTTTTTTTTAAAAAAAAAACCAACCCCAAACCAACCAACTAAACAAAAAAACCCTCAAACTCTCAGTATCTCATCAGAACTCACATGTTAAGCATTAGCCTTTTGCAGCTGGCTCTGCTCTAGCCCTTTCCCAAAGCTAAGTCTCTGTGTTTCTTATTGGCGTTGCTCTGGCCTCTGTTGTGCTCTGCTGCTGTGCGTGCCAGGAGGAGCTGGCAAAACTAACTGGTGGCACGGTGCTTTCCCACCCAGCCCTATTCTCAAAGCAGCGCTGCTGGAACACACAGGCCTGAGCTGCAGCAGATCCCCTTGGTCCCACCTGGTTGCCTCCAGTTGAAAGAAAACGGAGGCAAGTGTGGTATTTTGTTCAAATAATAAAAATTAAGAAGATGTGGTTTGATGCACAGATTCATCATTCTAGGGCTGGCGAGCCCTGCCTGGGGTTTTCTTTTAAGTCTTCTTTCCATAAACTGGAGGCCTGATTCTGCTTAGTTTATGAGTCCTCATGAGATCAGCCCTCCTTAGTGCAAGCCTGTGTGAAATACAACTTGCACAGTGCATTTCAAAATTACTCAAAACAGATGGTCTTATGGCTTATATACCACTGTTAGCATCAGCTCTAACACTGAAAAGCAGCGGTTTGAGTTTCAGTTCTCCCTAGCTGTTTGGTAGCATGCTGGCAGGATTGATTTGTAAAGGCTTTTTGTTCTTTAATTATTAGTAAAATCCTTGGTAGTCATAAATGATGGGGTTTTATTTGTTTTTTTGTTTGTTTGTTTTGAAGAGCATGAGCAGAACAGCTGAGGAAATTCTGGAGGCACTGTGTATGACACATCTATGTAACAGGCAAGTTGCTAGACAGAGGCCAGGCAGATGTCTGCTGTTTCTTTCTGTGTCTCCTCTCTGAGGTGGTGGTAGGATCCTAGTGGAAGCAAAAAGGAAAGCACTGATATGGATATAAGTAGCTCATATGCGTTTCTTGGGAGCCTTCTGCTCCTCTCATTTGAGAATAAAACTCCAGTCTATCAAGTTAGGTCCTTACTTCATGAGCTTTTGTGGAAGTGAAAAATCAAGTCAGGATAGAGGCAATAAAGGTACAACTAAGGATAGAAGTATTTAAATTCCTTGAGTGGCTTACTGAAACTACACCACTTTCTGTGGAAGATAATTTAAATGTAATGAACTTTGTTTTACACTGAGATGGACCAGGATGGTTTGCACAGTCAGGTGTGTCTCAGCTGTGGGGACAGCACCCTCCATCTGAGTGAGCCTTTCCGACTCTGCCTGCAAAAATACTTCTCTCCCTGCCCAGGCAAGGGAGAGGGATCTGAAGAGAACCGTAGACACCTACGCAAGGCTGTGAAGAGCCCAACTTTCTAAGTATTTTAGGTGCCCCCAAGGTTAGGCAGCAGCAGAGCTGATCCTGGAGGCTTTGTTTCAGACTTGCTCTCTTGCAGCAGCCCCTCGGCAGCTGTCATTATGCAGGGTTAGTCCAAGGTCCATGAGCTGAGCCGAGGCTTGGGTGAACATTGCTTTATAACTACTGTTGGCAGAAGCCACAACTATCATGGTTAACAATGCCATCTGATAGTGCATGGCCTTTTATTTCATCCCTGCTTGGGGCAAAAGTGTCAGACTTGATTAAAAAAATAAAGTTATGCAAGAATCCCAGAATGTGCCAGCTAGGTCTCGTGGACAGCGTGTGTGTGTTACAAAGTGGGTTTGGTCAAACAGAAAGATTAGCTCTGAGCATGCACCTATGCAAACTAGTATAATAGCCATAGCACCTGAGGAGGACTAGAAGTGTAATGTAAATATTTAAATAAATAAATAAATAAATAAATTCTGCTGCTCTTGACCTTGTATAAATGTTACATAAAGTATGCTGCTCCTTGCTTTTGCAGAGAAATCTTCTTGGTGTTTCAACTGTAGCATCCAGGTGTCTCTTTTGTAAATTCTCATGTTTGCCACTCTTCATTTGCTTTGGGAAGAGGACTTTGTGGTGTTCTCATGCATTTTTGCTGAGCTGTGCCTAAAGCTGTAAGGTCTAACATAACATACATGGTATTCAGAGATACAGCACATGAGTAAGAAGAACAGCATAGAGAGATTGTTACCGCCTGAATTCAATAAAACAGGAGAGGACTCGCTGTGTTTTTCCTATGGATAGAATAATAGAATGGTTTGGGTGGGAAGGGACTTTAAAGATCATCTAGTTCCAGCCCCCCTGCCATGGGCAGGGACACCTCCCACTAGACCAGGCTGCTCAAAGCCCCATCCAGCCTGGCCTTGAACACTCCAGGGATGGGGCATCCACAGCTTCCCTGGGCAACCTCTTCCAGTGTCTCACCGCCCTTACAGTAAAGAATTTCTTCCTAGTATCGAGTCTAAATCTACCTTCTTTCAGTTTATAACTGTTACCCCTTGTCCTATTGCTCCACTCCCTGATAAAGAGTCCCTCCCCATCTCTCCTGTAGGCCCCCTTTAAGTACTGAAAGGACGCAGTAAGGTCTCCCCGGAGCCCAGTAAAGAATTTCTTCCTAGTATCTAGTCTAAATCTACCTTCTTTCAGTTTATAACTGTTACCCCTTGTCCTATTGCTCCACTCCCTGATAAAGAGTCCCTCCCCATCTCTCCTGTAGGCCCCCTTTAAGTACTGAAAGGACGCAGTAAGGTCTCCCCGGAGCCCTTTCCAGGCTGAGCAACCCCAACTCTCTCAGCCTGTCTTCATAGGAGAGGTGCTCCAGCTCTCTGATTGTTTTTGTGGCCCTCCTCAACCTGCTCCAACAGGTCCATGTCCTTCTTATGTTGGGGGGCCCCAGAGC